>NW_012193286.1:1783532-1827122 GCF_000504015.1 Erythranthe guttata | reverse complement strand
AATGCATAATCATATTAATAAAATGGTAATATGTCAATTAATGGAATAAAATGTAGTATTGAGTTGTCCTTTTTAGATACTTAAGTCTTAAAAAATTATACAGATATTAATGGAATAGTAATATGTCAATGCAATGGAGTGAAATATATCTAAGTTGTCACCAGTAATTTAATAAATGGTATATATATATATATAAGTAATATATTTCAATATTATTCCATTAAGTATTTAATGAATTATTTAGTTAATAAAATGCATTATTAACTAAATTTTTATTTTTTATTGGATTCATTTACGAATTAATTATTTTAATAAATTTTAATTTTATAAATTACTTTATTTATTTAATCTTCCTCGCATCTTTATAAAAATACAATACATACTTCTCGAGAAGAAATTGACAACAGATGATGAAAAACGGTAGAAAGGGAGAAAAAAGGCCGGAATGAAACCTTAGAAGAAAATATATATACTAAAAAAAAGAAGCAATAATTACCCAAAAATTACGAACTAAACAAACAAAATAAATAAACTAAAACAAAGAAAGAAAAAAACCGAACAAACTAAACAAAAGAATTTGGAATAATATGGATGAACAATATAATAATAAGGTTTTTTGTTTTAAAGAGTATGAAACGTTAATACCATCATAATCAATTGAATCGTCGTTTTTGTCGTCGTTGGAAACATATTCAGAATCCGTAAATAAAAATCATTTTTTCATCACTCAGTGAAGTCTCGTTTTTTTGCCAACGCACAACCTATTTCGTCAACCGTGTGTGATTTAAAAAAAAAAATAGTTACATCCACTGTTCGATGTAATATCTCTTAATGTTTGAGAATCCTCGTCCACCAATATAGCTGGTGTATTGTCCATTCTTAATCCACGTGCAACCAACTGTATTGTTTTTTGACTTCTTGCAACTCTATTTCCAATCCTAAACATTAGAAATGATAATTTAATATACGGAGAACATATAATTAGAAAATTTATAATATTTACTATATACTGTAATTACGAACGTGCAGAAAAGTATACAAACGCAATAAAATGATTTAAGTCTGTAAGCAAACGACATGATTCAAATCCCTTGAAACCAATAAATGGCCTCTTGTAAATTTCTCAGATTCATAGATTGACATCATATTCATCTTCACAGATTGACATCATATTCATCTGGCAAAAAATAAACATGTAATATTTAATAGATTAGAAAGAATTTATCCAATTGAAAGCAATCAATCGAAAATAACAATAGTATAGGAGTGACAATTACACACATATGCTGAGTAAAAAATGAAAAACATAATACTACTAAAGGAACAACAATGGGTTACAAAAAGTTTGAGAGATTGTGTTGAAGCATAAGGGCTCTTTATAGTGTTTTATGAAAGATGAAAAAAAAGAAAAGAGTAATTAATGATAGCAATAATATAAATTGGTCATTTAAAAGATTCGATTGTGATACTAATGAATTAATCTTTGAATCATAATTTTGTAGAGTTACCATAAATTAAGAAAAATCATGCATTTTAAGATATTGAAAAAACATATCATATCAAATTTTAGAAAATTCAAATATGTAAATGGAAAACATCACCCGTGAAATATATCTCTCTTAAAAACGTGTGGAAAAGAAAAATTACAATAATTATGTTCAAAAAATATTAGTTCATTTACATTATATAATATATTATGTTTTAAGGAGATATTTAAGGAGAGATCAAGTTTTAAGCACATATTCCAATATTTTATTAATATATTTTCATAATATTGAATTGCCGTTTTTCCATTATCTATATAATATATTATGTTTTAAGGAGAAGATTTAAGGAGAGATCAAGTTTTAAAGAGAGTTTTAATATTTTATTAATATATTTTCCATAATATTGAATTGGTGTTTTTCCATCTTCAAACGTCATCCATAATGTTTTATATTATTAATATATATTTTATAAATTGATTAATCGGATGAGACAATTTAAAAAATACATGAAATCATATATTGATTAATGAATAGTTATATTTAGTATGATGAAAAATTACAATGAATGATTATCTTTCCTTTTTCATATTAATAATTGAAAATATTAATTAACTATAAGGAATATATTATCACTAAAATCGTGTGACATTTACAAAATTTCCATAATTAAAATAAAGTGATTATTTGATTACCATAAACTTATTACCATAATCCGTTTTTGCATATTGAATGAAATGAAAAACATGTAATAAAAAATCGTTTTTTGAAATAAGGTAAATTAATAAATAAGACAAAATTTAATAATTAATAATTAAGGAAAGAAGTCCACAAATAAAAGATATGAAAAAATTTGGGATCAAAATTGAAAATGTCAAAACTTCAATTGTGTATTCTCCCTTTATATATTATGCAACGAACCCTCTTCGTATTCAACATGGATATATTTCTTGGCAACCAATCCAGCAGTCTCGGTGAAAGTTTTGCGCAGGTACTACAACATAATAAAATGAAAATTGTTAATAAAAGTATAATCACATTAAAACGCATCTTTTGAATAAGAAAAATATATATTATAAATAACGTACCAGTTTGTGCATATCATAATGTGTAAATATTTTTGTAAAATAACATATCGAGCCATTATCCACCGCTTCAACATCATCAATATTGAGATTCTCTTGAATTGCAAATGGTTGGTACATACACATATTAAATAACCAATCACATGAATCACACCTCCATGTGGATCCATTGGTCCAACACTGATTTGTAGGAATACATCGTTCATGTATAAAAGCTTCATCGCATAACCCACAACAGAAGAAAGATTTGAAATCTTCCGTTTCAGTCATCCCACATACAATGCAAGATCCAGAGCGTGGAACGACTTTGATTGATTCCCTACATGAGACGCACATACATGGATCGAAATTAGGATCAAAATACGCGTTGCAAAGAACACATTGTTTGGACTGAGCGCAAACAATGTTTTTGATCATCATAAAGTACGCACGACTTTATTTAATAAACTGCATGAAAACAATAAAAAAAGTATATTAAAATTAAAACCCAAGAGAAAGAAATACAAATAGTACTAATATGTATATATAAAAATAATTATGAATATAAAACTATGCATATATACGTATAATAATTTATAAGAAATGATAAACAAAAAATGTAATAGTGTATAATACGAATATTGTGCACTTTGTAATCGAATGGTGGTAGAAAAAAATGAAATGAACATTGAGGGGTTTATATAGTATTGAAAATGAACTTAATTCTATGGAAAAATTAAAAATTCAAAATATTTTTTATATTAGTTAATGAAATCAAATCAAACAAATAAAGGAAACAACCCAAAAAAAAAATATAACTTGTGGAAAAAAAATCTTGCAATATAAAAACATTAAATATGAAGATACGATTTTTATTTTTTACCATTCAATTTTGAATTAAAATATAAATTAAATCAATCAAAGATGATATGATGGAATCTTGGAATATTAAAGATTCCTTTATATTGGTGATTTGATATTTTATTGAAATAATAATTAATAATTTTTTTTTGCATAATCCGTAGTTCTATAGTTCGGACCGCATTATTATATATTAAATAATGTTTTCCAAAATACAACCAACTACATTAAGAATTAATCCACCGTGTATAATAAAAATTATTTAAAAAAATAGTGGATTATTTATTAAATACTTCTATTAAAAACTAAAACATTTTTTCATTATTATTTTTAATGGAATAGATATTCGAATATTCTAAAATATTGAAAATTAAAAAAAAAAAAAAAAAAAACAACAACATATTCCTTTATTTTAATATTTTAGTATTTAAAAAAATATTTTTTTAATGAAAATTATTTGAATATTCGTAAAACAATTGAGTTTCATGAATTTATTTGAATAAATATATTTTGAAATACTAAAAATATAAATAAGATTTTTTTATTTCGAATTTATAAAATATTAACTTTGAAAATAATATATATACATGTGATAATTATTAAATGATTGTGTAAATGTAAAATAGGAAAAAACTTAACAACATCCATAAATAAAAATGCCACCTAATCAATTGAAGAATCCACCTAATCAATTGAACTCCAACTAAGCAATTTTGACAAATAACATCATCATTTGCCACATGTCAATCATTGAGGGCATAGATTCTCTTTTTATATTATATATAGATGATAATCTTTTCATATATTATAATTTATCGAAAGTTGAAGTTTATTTTCTTAAATTATTAAATAAAATGTATTTTATATAAAACTCATAATAGAGTTTTTCAGTGACATTTTTTGTTACCGTAATTATTTTTATACATTAAATTTCAACAATGTCTTTTCTTTAGAATGACATTTCAAGAGTTTTCAATGATCATAATATTATAAGCATTTCGGAAATTTCAAAAATTGCATTAATTTATAATCTCTTGATTCAAATTCGGACATAATGGAAATTTTCACAATGTTTTCACTCCTTTTCGGAATTTTATAGCGAAATCACGAATATCAAAAAAAAAAAATTCAACAAATTGCAATAAATAAAATCACATGTAGAAAAAACAATATGCAACAAAGAGTATGATATAAGAATAATGCAACATATTCATTCATTGCCAAAAGAATTATAAGCTAAAAATTTAAAATAGACATATTACTACCAAAATTTTCAGTGATTGTTTTTTATAATATCATTTTAATGCGTTTTGTCATTTGCATATCATTTATGAATGTATCATTGATCTTATCATATTTTTTCATAAAAAAAATTACGAATACATACTAAATCAAATGTAGTTTTATTTTACGGGTTATCAAACTTTCATATAATTTCATTATTATTAAATATGTTTATTTAATTTACATATTTGGATAAAGAAAAGTTATAAATTTATATCAAATAAAAAAGAACATTCTACAGGTTTGAGATGTAAATCATGAAACTAAATCACGCCACTAAATATATTTTACGGATTACTAGAAACATATCATTTTCTGATGACCCATAGATACTAGTCGAATTTGATTTCTCCAATAAATGGAATACAAAGTTCCCAACCTTTATTTTTGTCTATGTGTTAAATAAAAAATAAAACAAAAAATTAAAAAAACAAAGAGAGATCGAGAGAGAGCAGTACGGTGCCAATATATTAATTGGATGTATTGATTACAATTTAAATAATATTTTTACGTATATAACAATATGTAATATACATAGATATATAATAACTTACTAATAAGGGTAGAATATGTATCACAAAAAAACATTCATGCTTTTAAATGTAGGGGTATATATATATATATATATATATATATATATATATATATATATATATATTTATACTAACATTTGAAATATGATTATTTTAGAGACGTGCTATTTCCACCCTCGAAATATATTATTGCACCTACAAATTTAATATTTTTTCTATTTTACTCATTTCTTCCTCTCACTCATATTTTGTATAAATTCACAAGTTGTCCAGAAACTGATTCGGAAGATTATTATAATCTTGTTTTGCCATTTTAGGATTAATTTTGGGAAGGATCAACCGTCAGCTAACTATATAAAATTTAAATTTCACAATTTTTGTTCTGCAAAATTGAATAAATGATCCATTAACACAAGTTACTTAATCTGCTGGTCATCATCTGATATGGATGTTTAAATATTTGTAATAAATTTTCATTGCAAAAAAAAAAAATCAGAGAAGGATTAAGCGAATATAAGGAAGGGTGGTGGATTAGAAATTTGAAGGGTATTTATGATATTTTACATAAATGGTAGTCAATTGAGATAACTTGAAGGTGGAAATAGCACCACTCTTATTTTATTATAACTGTGTTCGAAAATGTTGATAATTTATGTTCTTAAGAAATAAAATATAAAAATTAAATTAATTTTCATATAAATAAAAGAAAATATATTTATGATACATTTTACTTAAGAAAAAAAAATTAGTGAAAACATGTTTTATTTCAAATTTTAGTTGGAATATTATCCTAATTTAGGAATAAAAATATGTTTATTTTATTATTTTAACTATATATAAAAATATATTTATTATAAATTGTACCTACTATGATTAAATGTGTTTAACTAATTTAATTAAGGGTATAAATATTTTTATATTCGTTATTAAAAGTATTAAGCATTTAAAAGGGTTAAAGGGATAAGTGTTACATTGAATACATGAAGTGGGCAAGTGTGATACATCTCATAGTTGAAGGGGCAAAGTGTATTTCACCCAGAAATATATATGGAACTTGGTTAAACTTGAGAAATGGTATGGAAATTTTGACTAAGTAAGACATGTTAAACAAAGAACAAATAATTCATTTGAACATACTGTTGAGTTCATATAGATCAATTAGTATTTCCAACTCAAACCACACAAAACTTTGGCATCTTAAAATGGTTCAAAGATTTTGGTATATCCTCTAATTCAGTGCTTCTATACATTTGTTTTTCTTAATAAACTACCATGTCTGTCGAGTAAGGAGAACAAACAAGAAAAACCAATTTTACAAAATTGTGATCCTCCTAAACATGTATATCGATCATGTTTTGCTCAAACGAGATGTTAAATCAATAAATAGATCTTCACTGCAAGGAATAGTGATTCCACCCATTGAATGATGGAATCCGAATTCTTCTTCAGCCTGAAAAAACAAATCTTGAAACAGAGGATGGTTTAAGTACGATAATGGAATTACAAGTGTTTATATATTATATATCACGTATATATTATTATTATTATTTATTATAGTTACCTTGTGTAATAGGTTAGGGTTTTCTACATGAACTATATATATGATTAATATACGTGAGAGACATAATTTTCTCTTTCTCCAACTATATTTCTCCTATATGGTATCAAAGCCTAGGTTAACCTAGCCGTCACCACCTCTCCCCCCTTCTCAGCCACTGTCGCCTATCTTCTTCTCCATGGCCGGCGACGAAGCTCTTTCTTCTACCGCCCCTCTCAATCCTTTCCACATTGCTTATGCCATCTCCAATATTAAATCTCTCATCCCCGTTATCCTAGATCTGAAAAATCCCAACTATCAAAAGTGGAGCCATTTTTTCACAATTACCGTCGGTCGTTTCTGCCTCTCCGATCTTCTCCATGGAAAACCCGACCTGATTCAATTTCAGCCGATGAATGACAACGCGTCGACTATCTTCTCCAATCTTGGATCTACGTCACCATCTCCAACGATTTGTCCAGCATGGTTCTCTCCAAAACCTCCACCGCCAGTGATCTGTGGACCGCCATCTCTACTCTCTTCACTGATAATAAAGATTATTGGGTCATTCAACTTGAAGAAAAATTCAAGTCCCTCAAGAAAGGCACTCTCTCCATTCACAATTATTTCCAAATAATCAAAACCACAGCGGACAGCTTGGCTGATGTCGGAAATCCAATCTTCTACAAACAACTCGTCCTACAAACCCTACACGGCCTTCCGAAAAATTACGGGACCATCGCCAATTTCATCTCCTTTCAGAATCCCCTTCCAACTTTTCTACGGACTTGATCCCTTCTTCAGATGGAAGAAACCAGACTCGCTGAACCAGAACAGACCGCTGCTATTTTCTACGCCTCCAACGCAAACTGTCCATCCAATAGTTGCAATAGTTTCTGCAACAGTTCCCGCGGAGGTGGTTCTTCGCGTTATCAGTGGGGGGGTGGCCGATCCAACCGTCGGGGAGGTCGCGGCACTAACCGTCACCCCATGCAGCACTACGGCTACCATAGTGCTCATAGCGCATCTCAACCCTGGCGCGCACCTTACGGACCACAGTCGTTCCCGTCAATTCTAGGACCCACTCCAAATACATCGGGCCACCCATCCACTCCAGCGGCTCAAGCCTACTTTACTGGACGACCTGAACCCTACATGGGCTATTCGGCCCCTACTCAGGCTCATCCGCACCAGCAACCATGCCACAGCTCTAACAGTTCCATCAACTATTGCAATAGTTCCTACAATAGTCCCAACGTGGTGGATCTCACAAATCGTTCGAATACGGTGAACTTCAGCAGCCTACGGAGTCACAGTGGTTTATGGACAGCGGGGCGACCTCTCGTATGGCACCACACTCAGGTAATTTCAATTTTATTTTTAATCCTAGCAGTAATTTCCCCAAACATGTCGTCGTCGGCAATGGTTCCACCCTCCCCATCACCCACATAGGCCACACAAATCTTCCCACCACTCCTTTCCGCCTCACAAATGTCTATGTCACACCCAATATCATCAAGCACCTTATCTCTGTTCGAAAGTTCATCCGCGATAACTCATGTTCGGTTGAATTTGACCCTTTTGGTTTTTCTGTGAAGGATCTTCGGAGTCGAGTCGAGATTTTCAGGTGCAATAGTTCCGGTGACCTATATCCATTTGGCGTTCCTCCTCCCACCTTACCTCCAGCTGCTTTTCTCACTGTCTCCACACCTTCATCTCAAACTCTTTGCCATCAGCGTCTACGCCATCCCGGCAAACACGTCATGTCCCGTTTATTTTCTAGCACTTTTCTTTCTCATAATAAAGACCCTAGGGAGTCTCTTTGTAATGCCTGTCAATTAGGCAAATATTTTCGTCTACCATTTTATTCTAAAAAATCTACTACTGTTGCTCCATTTCAAATTATTCATGCTGATTTATGGACTTCTCATGTCTCTAGTTTTACGGGTTTCAAATACTCTCTTGTCTTAGTTGATGATTTTACCCATTATTTATGGACTTTTCCTCTTCGAAATAAATCTGACGTTTTTACAACCTTTGTCAATTTTCATACACTTCTAAAAACTCGATTCCAACACCCCCTCAAAGCCTTACAAAGTGATAATGGTCGTGAATTAAAAAAATGCGGATTTTCAAAACTACTTTACTAAACACGGCATCCTAAATCGTTTTTCGTGTCCCCACACCTCCCCTCAAAACGAACACGCAGAACGAATGATCCGCACTATAACCAACATGATTGGATCCCTCATCTTTCAGGCTCATCTTCCTCCTACTTATTGGGTCGAAGCCCTTCATATGGCCACCCACCTACTCAATATCTTACCAACCAAAACCACACAAAACCGGACCCATCACAAAGCTCTTTACCTAATCAAACCTACATACCCTCATCTTCGAGTATTCGGCTGTCTCTGCTATCCCAACCTCACCGCCACCACACCACATAAACTCGCCCCCTGTTCTACTCCTTGTGTCTATCTCGGGCACCCTTCCTCTCACAAAGGCTATCGTTGCCTTGATAGATCCACTGGCCGAATCATAATATCTCGTCATGTTACCTTCGACGAAACTCACTTTCCACTACTAGAAAAACTAGTTTCAGTGACCAAATTCTCAGCGACCATAACTAAATGGTCACTGAATGTTCATATTTAGTGACCAAACATAAATTTGTAGCAAAAGTGGGAAGGGTTAAATCTTGTTGCGACCAACGAACATTTGGTAGCTAAAAGTGGTCACTAATAGTGAGACATCTTGTAGCAACTAAAGTTAAAGTTTGTAGCGACAATTTTTATGGTCACTATAACTTAGTGTCAATAGTGACCAATTTAACATCAATTTTTTTTACGGTTGCTACGAGTCTTTAATTTAATTATTAACAACCATTTAATTGGGTTGCTAACAACCACTTGAATTTGGTTACTATGAATCTACTTGGGAAATCAAATCGATTTGGTCACTAGTTTAGTTATTAACCAAATCAAGAAATGAAAAGAAAATAAAAGAAAGATGGGGGGCGAAAATGCAAATAATGAAAAAATACAGCCATATCTTTCTTTCGTTTCTGCATCACAAAACATCTGTTACTCTCTCCGCTCTCTTTCTCTCGATCTCTACCAATTCTCGCATAATATTGCAGAAAATCAAGAAAAAATTATCTCTTAATTTATTCATTATGTTTGCACCAAAATCCCTCTTATCTTACCTCTTTTGTTTTCCCCAAAAGTATTCGCCTATTTCACCCAATTTCCCCAAGCCCTACTTCCTACCCTTATTCGAAAATTTTCGAATTCAATAAAGGAGATTCGGAAGATTTGATTACAGGAAAAGAATTGGGGATTTGAAAAGATAATTTCAGATTTGGGTTTTAAGGAAAAATAATAGTTTGGAGACCTTCGAGAATGAATCTCGTCGATCAGGGCATACAGAGCGGTGCTGAGAGCAACACGTCAGACTTTTGCCGGCGACACCATTATGCTCTGGGAGTCCGCCGCCGAAGCCCGGAAGAAATTCGAGGAGAACCGTCTCGTGACCTCCCCTGCCGATCTCAGCCGCCATCTCGAGGAGGCGAATGAGGCCACCCGCTTCATCTCAACCATGATCGTTCAGGCCAAGCTCAACGATCGCGGAGGTTACGGTATGACTAACAACAAACCCTCTTCTCCGAACTCCAACCCAATTCCCACCTCCATTTTCCCTTTTCCTTTTTTCTTTTCTTCTTATGATGTAATTGTGCACACCAGGTGTTTGTCAAAAGTTCTATTGGGCAAAACACTACTTATCATGGCTTATTATCTTAAAAAATGAACAAAAATTTGCACGCCGAAATTTGGTATGAAATTCAGCCTGCTCGCCGGAAAGGGAAATAAAATCTGCTACGCATCTGTTTTCGGAGCCAAAATCGAAGGGTCTGGAGTGTGAATTTGGGAATCATTCCTTCTCGAAACTCGGAGAGGACTCGAAAACTGTGAGAAAGTGTTTATTTGTTTCCAATTCGAGCACGTGTTATAGCCTTTTAGGGGTCGGAATCAGACGACAGCGAATCTGTCTAAAAACAGGGCAGTTTTGCCTAATCTTCATACGGAGCTGTTTTTGTTATGTTGGAGTTATAATTTAGGCTATGTGTCTTCTGATGTTTTGTATATTGAGTTTTGAGGTTTGATTTGGTATATTATTTGGTCGATTTGGATAACTCTACATATTGTTATGATTTTTCAAATAAACTGTGACAGCAAACAAGTTTGTCCAAAACAATTCTGGCAGTTTTCTGTATTCAACTTTTCGGACTGTTATTGATGTGTTATCTTAGTAATTGGGGGTTGGTATCACATCACAATTGTAGATAAAGTTGTGAACTTTTATTTGGTATATTGTTTTCCCAATTTAGATAAGCGTACGGTCTGCTACGATTTTTTGAAGAAAATGTGACAACAAATAACGTTGGTTTCTAGTTTAATGTCCATAGTTAGCATCTATCTGTGTCATTAGTTATTTGAGTCATTAGTTATTTGAAATTTGTCTTATGCACATTGAGCAACAAGTTTAAAGTAATGTGGTCGAAGGTGAAGCTTAAGAAACTAATGGATTCTTATTTCAGGTGTGTCATTCGTGGTTGTCTACCTAAGAAAATTTTGGTCTATGATGTTGCTTTTGGTGCTAATTCGAGGTGAGAAGACTTTGTTATTTGAGAAAGACTATGTTAGTTATTTATTCAAGTTATTGACCTAATTCATGTGACACGTTTTATTTTGATCAAGTATTACTATTGGGAACGCAAAACATTACTCAAAACATTACTGTGGGAATTGAATGAGAAATTGATTTCAATTGGAAGAAACTTCTACACAAAAAGGTCGGTCCAATGTATTGAATTTTGTTCTTTGGTACCATATATTTAGGTTCAAGAGTGTTATTTTTTTTTTTTTCTATGTAATATATTTATTGTTGTTTAATAGGAGAAAATATTATTTGCTATGATGTGCAGGAATTATACATAACATCATATGAGGGTATGTTAAGTAAATTTCTTGGTTGAACGATATTGAGTCAGTATTTGGTAATGTGTTGATCTCATCATTACAATTTTTTTTAAATATATTCAGTTCAATTTTTGTTCTCTCTTTTAATTTGTTAGTGCAAGAAGCTGACATAGAAAGTAGTATTCGCTTACCGGATGTTGCTCACGATTATACGAGATTTGTTTGTCGTGGATCCAGATCCAGGTATACCGAATGTACGTTATATAAAAATGAACCATAAAGTTTGTCAAAATTATTTCTGTACTTCTACTGATTGTGGATAAATTCTTTATATCAGGTAACTAGGTTGGTGGTCAATTGATGAAGGGAGTCAGGAGGAGCAAGCTCAGCTATATTGTGCATTGGAATCTAGGCGAGTTTTCTGAAATCAAAGTTCTGATCCATTTCATGCAATATTTCGTATTAATTATTTTTTAAGCTTCTTCAATTATTATACGAAGTAGAACAAATGAATTACAATTTCCGTCCTAACTAATAATTCTCAGGCAATGCATCACATTAAACACATGGACTGGACGACGTAAGTAGCTACTTATGCAAGAGCCCATATACATTATTGAATTATGAGTGCTACTAAGTGACAAATGATTGAAATTGATTCTATCATATGATTTCTTATTTTCTATTTGATTTTTTTTTCCCCTTTTTCAGGTTGGACTATTTGATGAAGTGAAAGAACGCGTTATCGTGGACGTCATATTTGTTGTCGCTTAACAATTTATGAAGTGGAATTTATTATGAAATAATTATTGGAATCTTTCTTATTATTTGGAATGATTGATTTATTATTGTATTGAGTATGGTAGATTGAAATTATAATATTCACATTTGATTGGTAATATGTAAATTTGCAATCTTTAGTTTTATTTTAATTTTTTTTTACAACCACTGTTACAAATAAACATTAATGATTAATGCAACCAATTAATTATTGGTCTGAATTGGTCAGTAAATTTAATAATTGTCGAAACCATGTAACAACTATTGCAACCAATAATATGGTTACTATATGTATATATTTTAGCAACCAACAGATATATTATTTATCAACCAACATATACGGTCACTATATGTATATTATGTAGCAACCAAAAAATGTGGTGGCCAAATATATATCCTATAGGCTATAGCAACAATAAAATATGGTCACTATACGTATATATCATTTAGCGACCAAAATTATATGGCCACTATATATGTTGCTATAGCAACCATGTTAATATTATTGCCACCATAAAATTTACATTAGCGAGTCAAAAAATGGTCGTTAATAATTATATTTTTAGTGACCATTATTAGTTCGCCGCTAAATCTCATCTTTTAGCGTCCAATTAATTTTCTTGTCACTGAGTACTTTTAGTAACTACCCTGTTGTGACCACCGGTGACCAAGCTTAATTTGGTCGCTAGAAGTTTTAGCTACCATTTTCTAACTTTTAGCGACCATACAATATCGTCACTAAAACCAAAATTTCTTGTAGTGTTCCTTTTGCTGAGTCAAAGCCCCCCACAAACACACTTCCTACCTCTGCCTTGGACGAAAACACACCCTCCCTATTCCTCCTCCCTTAGACTTCATCTAACTATTGCAACAGTGCATCCAACTGTTCCAACAGTGAACCACCATGTTCCAACAGTTCATCCAATAGTCCTATAACACAACCAACACCTGTTTGACCTACATCACCAACTCTCGACCACGACGAGCTCACAACCCCTTCTCCTACTCCCACATCTCCTTCCCATACTCCCAGACCTCCCCCACCTCCCCCTGCTCACCCTATGGTAACTCGTAGTAAAGCCGGCATCCACAAACCCAAAGTCCCTGTCTCTCTTGTTGCGTCCTCTACCTCTTCCATTCCCACCAACTATCGCCAAGCTCTTCTTGACCAAAATTGGCGAAACACCATGATTGAGGAATGTACTACTTTAATTAAAAACAATACATGGAATGTTGTGCCCCGGCCCCCGTTCACTAATGTTATTTCTGGTAAGTGGATATACAAACAGAAACTCAAGTCTGATGGCTCCCTTGAGCGATACAAAGCACGATGGGTTGTTCGCGGTTTTCATCAGCAGGCTGGCATCGACTTTGACGAGACCTTTAGCCCAGTTGTCAAACCTGCAACTGTTCGAACAGTTCTCAGTATTGCTCTCTCACGATCATGGCCAACCCACCAGCTTGATGTGAAAAATGCCTTCTTACATGGCAATCTCTCTGAAACTGTCTACTGCGACCAACCTCCCGGATTCGTCGATCCATCTCGCCCCACTCACGTGTGTTGTCTCAACAAAGCACTCTACAGTCTCAAGCAGGCACCCCGTGCTTGGTATAATTATTCTGCCTCTCACATTACCATCATGGGCTTCGGAGAATGCAAGTCCGACACTTCACTCTTTGTGTGCTGTCGCAATAGTTCGGCCTCCACACCTGAATTGCTCCACTGTATCATCGTTGCCCTTAATCAAGAGTTCGCAATGAAGGATCTTGGCGATCTTCACTACCTTCTCGGCATCTCAGTTACTCGCTCGTCGAATGGGCTATTTCTCTCTCAACGCAAGTACGCCGATGAGATACTAGAGCGTGCACACATGGCTTCCTGCAACCCTTGTCTTATGCCGGGCGACGCAAAGAGCGAGTTGTCTTCGACCACTGGACCCCCCTTGCTGACCCTACTCTTTATCATAGCCTTGCCGGTATACTACAGTACCTCACGTTTACTCGTCCCGACATTTGCTATGCTGTGCAACAAATATGTCTATTCATGCATGATCCGAGGGAACCTCATATGGCTGCTCTTAAGCGTATCCTACGCTACATTCATGGCACTCTCGACCACGGCCTTCTCCTCTCCCCCAATCCGAACATTTCCCTTATCGCTTACTCCGATGCTGATTGGGGTGGCTGTCTTGACACTCGTCGTTCGACATCGGGCTATTGCATTTTCCTCGGCAACAACCTCATCTCTTAGTCCTCCAAACGACAGGTCACTACTTCTTGATCTAGTGCGGAGGCTGAATATCGAGCTGTCGCAAACACCGTCGCCGAAACGACTTGGTTACGCAACCTACTTTCTGAGTTGCTCTGCCCACTTTCGAAAGCCACCATTGTCTACTGTGAAAACGTCAGTGCCGTCTACCAATCCAACAATCCTATTCAACACTCTCGTACGAAACATGTGGAGATCGATATCCACTTTGTCCTAGACAAAGTTGCTTTGGGACACGTTCGAGTTCTTCACGTCTCTTCCGCCTACCAGTTTGCCGATATCTTCACGAAAGGACTCCATACTCAACTGTTTCAACAGTTTGTCTCCAGTCTCCACGTCCTCTCCTTTACCGTTTCGACTGCGGGGGTGTATTAGCGTATATATATTATATATTAGGGAAAATTACAGTTTATGTCCCTAAACTTTATCACTAAAACAATTTATGACCCCAAACATTTCAATCCGGGAAATATGTCCCCAAACTTGCCACTTTTAATCACTTTATGTTCTGTCATTAACGTCGGCAGCTAACTTCAACAGAAATTGCACGCGTGGCTCACGTGAAGTCTATATGGCCGTTAAATGTGACGTGGAATAATATATTGAATATTAAATATTTTCTCTAACTCATTCTCCCAAATCCCAAATCACGTTTCATACCCATAAACCCTTATTTTCCCACACTTCACAATTTCAATCACCTCAACTCATTCCCAAATTTTCAATCCAATCTGCATTCTTGCTCTAACCCATACTAAAATCGAAGTCATAAACCCAAAAAAAATCCAAACATTTTCACATTTGAAGATTTTTTTCCTTCTCAGAAGCTACGCTGCTTTGGGTGATTTATGGAGAAGAAAATGTCAATAAGGAGTGAATCCGGCCTTCTGTGGACTCCAAACTACAGTAAGTATCCTTAACTTTGTAGCTATGTTGTTAAATTATGTGAAAATGTGATTTTTGTTTTGTCTAATTTTTTTGTTTGTTTTTTTTTTTTTGCTTCCTCAAACACCATAGTTGAAATGGGTGAACCTACATGTTTTAGCATAAATATTTTTTATGGTGGAATTATGAGGCATGAACCAACTAGAACATATATAGGAGGGCATGTAGAATGCTTTGATTTTTTGAATATTGACCAATTTGGATAAAACATGAGAATTGTTTTAGGCCAATTGAAACTGATGTTGATGTTCTTAGCATAGCTGACTGTATTCCTTCAAACTTTGAAGTTAAGATGTTCATTGAAAATGTTAATAACTCAGAGGGGGGTACTGAATCTGTCATAAACGATGAAATTGGGATAGATGAAATTGGGGTAGAGTTAAGTGATGAGGGTGATGACAGTGAAGATGATGAAATTTTTTATGAGTGTGAGTATGATATGGAGGATGATGATAAGCTATTTGAAGCTTATGTTGATCCTGAAGCTGAGTTTGGTTGTTTAGACAAGGGCAAGGGTAAGATAGATGAGGGTAGTGAATTCATAAGTGGTGGGATGTTTGATAAGCTATATAATGAGGAAGGGGAGGAAAATCTTGTTGCTAGTGATGATGACTTGGTCAGTGGTGGTAGTGATGAAGAAAGTGTTGGAGTGAAATACCCTAAGTTCAATAGGACTGAAAAAAAGAATCCAAACATAAAATAGGATTAATTTTCAGTAGCAGGGATGAGGCTAAGATTTGCCATTGAGAGTCATTGCATTAGGAGAGGTATGGTGATAAAATTTCAGAAGGTTTGTAAAAACGATGGATGTGAGTGGTTTTGCTATGTGGGAAAAATGTAGGGGGATGGTGCTTGGCAAATTAAGAGCTATAATCCAAATCATAACAAATGCTCTTGGAATTATAACAACACAAGCATTAAATCAGGTTGGATTGGGAAGACTTTTGTGAAAAAATTGAAAGAAAATCCAAAATTGGGCACAAGTGAACTTATAAATGAAGTCTGTACCACCTTAAAGGCCAATGTATCTAGATCACAGGCCTATAGGGCAAAGCAAAAGGCTCTAAAACTGATTCAGGGAACTTTAGAGGAACAGTTTAGCAAAATAAGGGATTATTGTCAAGAGTTAGATAGGAGTAACCCTGGCTCTACATGGAGAATGCAGTTGAATGATGAAAATAGGTTTAAAAGATTTTATATATGTTTTAATGCATGTAAAATTGGGTTTAGGAATGGCTGCAGGCCAGTGGTTGGGGTAGATGGATGTTGGTTAAAGGGTAATCATGGAGTCAGTTGCTTACTGCAGTTGGATTAGATCCAAACAATAACATCTATCCAATTGCATATGCAATAGTTGAGAGTGAGATAAAGGAGAGCTGGATGTGGTTTTTGAATATGCTTAATATTGATCTCAACTTTAGTGAAAATGAACACACATGGACTTTCATGTCTGACAAGCAAAAGGGCTTGATTCCAGACATTGAAACCTTGTTCCCAACTGCTGAAAATAGGTACTGTGTGAGGCATCTTCACAGTAACATTAAAAGGGATGGTTTCATGGGATTGGCCTAAATCAGCATTATGGGCTGCACCAAGGGCAACTAGAGTTGAGGAATTTCAGAGGAGAATGCAAGAGTTTAAGGAAATAGATGAGAATGCATATATTTGGCTAGCCAAAAAACCTCCACAAAACTGGTCTAGGTCTCATTTCACTACCTACCCCAAGTGTGATATTTTGTTGAATAATATGTGTGTGTGTTTCAGTAGCTTCATACTGGATGGAAGAGAAAAACCAATTATCTATTTGCTTGAATCCATTAGAAACCTTTTGATGACAAGAATTGAGATAAATAGAGAAAAAAAATACTTAAGTGGGATGGTCCTATCTGTCCTAAGATTAAGCAAGTGTTTGTGAAGACAATGAAAGAAGCTGGAGAGTGCATTCCAATAAGGTCAGATGAGTGGAATTTCCAAATTATGGCACCTTTAACTCAACACAGTGTTGATGTTAGAGAGAGGAGATGCAGCTGTAGGAAATGGGATCTTACTGGAATCCCTTGTAAACATGCATGTTCTGCTATCTGGTGCAGAAATGAAGATCTTGAATCTTATGTGCACAATTGTTACAAAGTGGAGACCTATCTGAAATGCTATGAAACTCCTATCTTTCCTTTAAATGGACCTGAATTGTGGACTGCCAGTACAATATAGCCTCCATTACCACCCAATTACACAGAAAAAGTAGGTAGGCCTCAAAGAATTAGGAGGAGAGAAGCAGATGAGCCACGTGTTGCAAAAAATCCTCATAAGCTGGTTGGAGTTAAAAGATCAAAGAAGTGCAGAACATGTGGAGGCGCAAACCACAACTCTAAAACATGTAAAAAGAGGAAGTTTTCACAGGTTCAAGAAGGGAGCAAGGGTGCTGGTATGAGTGCTGAGCAAGGAAACCAAAGGAATGAAGTTGAAGCTTCAGCTCAAGCTTCAGTTTCAACTCCACAAGTACCACAACCACCAATTCACACTGCAAAAGATAAAGAAAAATTACAGGTTTATAATTGTGTTATTTTTTTTAATTTCAGTATCTCAATGTATATAATATATAAAATTTCAGTTATGCAAGCTATTTGTTCAAAGTTGCAATTTAGAAGACCTCAGAAGAAAATGACAGTAACAGGCAGAAGGAACATAATTGGATCCTTTAAGGTATTTAAATTAATATTTTCATAATTAGGTTTTTTTAATAAATATTAAATTAATTTATATTTTTTTTAATTACAGCCAAGTCAATCTTCTCCAACAATCCAGGCTCCAATGATTGTAAAAGGACCAATGAACTTAAAGGGAAACTCAGGCTCTGGAATTGGTGCAAGTTCTTCTAAGTGAGCCTCTGCATCCATCACAAATTCCAAGGCATCTTCCAAGTCAGCCTCTAAGATGAAGAAGTGATCAAGTTTGAACAAGATTGTACTTTTGTTATTTTGTATGTTTGTTAGCTAGTTTGATGTTTGTTTGAATGTTTGAATGGTGAATATTTGGTTGTTTAATGTTTGATGGTTTGTTAGGATTTGAACACAGTTGGTTTGTATGAGATGTTTTGATTTGTTTGGATTTGAATACAGTTGGCTTGTATGAGATGTTTGATTTGTTTGGATTTGAACACATTTGATTTGTATGAGATGTTTTGATTAGTTTGGATTTGAACACAGTTGGTTTGTATGAGATGTTTGATGACTCTTTTAAGTTAATGAATGTTTGATATTTGAATTTCAAGTTAATGAATAAGCTTCTGTTTTTTAATTTAGCATCATCAGTGACCAATGAACTTAAGGGAAACTCAGACTCTGGAATTGGTGCAAGTTCTTCTAAGTCAGCCTCTACATCCATCACAATTTCCAAGACATCTTCCAAGTCAGACTCCAAGATGAAGAAGTGGTCAAGTTTGAACAAGATTGTACTTTTGTTATTTTGTATGTTTGTTAGCTAGTTTGATGTTTGTTTAAATGTTTGAATGTTGAATATTTGGTTGTTTAATGTTTGATGGTTTGTTAGGATTTGAATATAGTTGGTTTGTATGAGATGTTTTGATTTGTTTGGATTTGAATACAGTTGGTTTGTATGACATGTTTGATTTGTTTGGATTTGAACACATTTGATTTGTATGAGATGTTTTGATTAGTTTGGATTTGAACACAGTTGGTTTGTATGAGATGTTTGATCACTCTTTTAAGTTATTGAATGTTTGATATTTGAATTTCTATTTGAATTTCAAGTTAATGAATAAGCTTCTGTTTTTTTAATTATGTATATATAAGTTCTATAATTGATGAATACATACAAGGTACTTGATGGAAGCCAACCAACATAATAGCTAGCAAATGAAATGACCAATACAAGAATCACTACCAAATTCACCAAATTCAAGAATTATTACAAAATTACCAAATTCACCATTACAAGAACTTCTAACAACTAAAAATTGATCATTCAAGAACTACCAAATTCACCAAATTCACCAAATTCAAGAACAGAAGTATGACCATAAAGACTCCAACTTGCAACTTCATCCTCTTATTGTACATTGCAATCAATCCCTCCAGTTTCTTGGCTCTTTTCTGAATAATCCTTCTTTCCTTTGCAAGTTCACCTTCTAGCTTGTTCAATTTTTCTTCTTTCTCTTTGTAACAAGCCACTTCACCTTCAACTTGGTTCAATATTTCTTCTTTCTCTTTGAATCAAGCCTATTCACCATCTAGTTTGTTCACTCTCCTAAGCAGTTCGGGGATAATCATCTTGGATCTACCACATATTTCAGGATCCAACCACTTGAATACACCACAGTAGGTTGATTTCTGTAACGAATCCCAAAACTTGAATCAAAAGAACGCATTTTACCACATAATTTGTTCAAGCTTGAAATAAAAAAATCCAATATACAGTAATGAACAAATAAAAGGAAATCATTTTACCCCATAATTTGGGCAAGCTTGGTATCTTCTCCCTGGATTGTCTGGCGTCCATGACGTAATCACTGGGAAACGAAATCCACATTTACAATTGATTGTGTAAAATGTTGAATGAGCATCAGAGCTCGTTGAGGATGAGCTCCGACAGCCATAATTAGATCCTTTACTCATATTTTATGCTACATCGCAAACATTGAGGTGAAATCAACACTACAAGTACACTAATTGCCAAAATCGAAAATTGTTCAAAGATAACAACTTTGAAGAAACTTACCAAATCGAAAATTGTTTTGCAATTGTGACGCTTTAACTACTCGGACATTCAAAAACTTTAGAAGACGATTCTGCTATTTTCGAATTTCAACTCAATTGAAGGATTCGAAATGGGGTTTAAGGGCTTGGATTTACGGGTTAATTGGGGATATGGAGAATTAGGGATTTTACAATAGAAATAGGGGAGGAGAATGACGTGTCGCTCCACATCACGTTTCGTCGGCCAAGTAGGCACTGGGTGTTGAACAACTCGACATTTAACGGCCACATAGACATCATGTGAGCCACGCATGCAATTTCCGTCGAAGTTAGCTGCCAACGTTAACGGCAGAACATAAAGTGATCAAAAGTGGCAAGTTTGAGGACATATTTCGTAGATTGAAATGCTTGAGGATATAAATCATTTTAGTGGTATAGTTTAGGGACATAAACTGTAATTTTCCCTTTAAAAGGGTAAATAACATTAAAGCGTCTAAACTTTGTCCTTTTTTGCGGATTACCACCTCAACCAAAATATTAACCTTGATCCCACCTGAACTCAATTATTAGTGCCACATTACCAGCTCTGGATCATTTTCAGGTCAAAATGACCGGAAAAGGCACTCCGGTTGCACATAAAAACTAGGGCAAAAGTTTGTAACGCCGATGCCTTGCTCGTATGTCGTCTTCTCAGTTTGTGGTGTAAAATTCGTCATTATGGTATAGAGACTTGTTGATTTATAGGTTTTTCTTGATAAGGAAATAGTGAAAATCCAATAGGACTCCATTTCCGCATCTTTTCCCCATCAGAATCAATTATTTGATTTGGATAACGTTAAAGTCCGAATGTTGGAAAATTGCATGGGACAAGTGGATTGTAGACCTTTGAGAATAGCTTTATAATGTTGTTGGAATCAACTTATTTGAAGTCCGGATTAGTGAATTAGAGAGATATACTTGAAATTGTGAACTCTGCCAAAACTATTGTGGATTCTTTCTTTCAATTTGATTTTATTTGCTTAATTCCAATGCTTTTCCTTTATTTTCGCTATTTTTTCCTTCATGCACACCTAAGTCCCGTCCTGCACCTATTAAACAAAAAGTTATCAATTAAAGCAAAAAATATAATTTACTCTACATAAAAAAGATCCGCACAAAGAAAACTTATTGAGTGTAATTTCTACGCTGAACAATTACTATTTGGATCATAACTTCTCATACAAAGTAGTATTTCTTTATCCACGTTGTACTGAAAAATACATGAAAATATTCATACTTTGTAGTTTTTTATACTTATTTCGAATCATGGTAAAGATTATAGAGAACCTCGATAAATTATTACCTAATAAATTAATAACCTCGCTTAAATAATAAAATTTTCCGATCCCGACTCTGCGACGACGTGCTAAATTAATAACTCGCTAAATTTATATAAGATAATACACATTCGAAAATTTTAAGAAGCCCCATATAATATATAAATTAATAATACATAAAATAATTTTTAAATTACATGGTACAGTATATATTTTATAGATCTATGAAGGCTTAATACAATATAATTTAAAGGAAAAAATAAAATTTTCATCCTTCAAGTTTGCACCCATTCCACATTTAGTCATCCATGTTCACAAAAAACACATTTGGTCCCTCATGGAGTCATGGTTAAAAAACTCAACACTTTTAGTCATTTCCGTCAATTTTCCATTAAAACTAACGGAATCAAACATGTGCCCATCACTACCGTAACTGACGGACTAATGCTAAATTGATGGAAGTGAGCAAAATGGTCAAATTATTGAAACATGAGGGACCAAAATGTGTTTTTTGCAGTGTTCTAAAAATCGGTCGAGGCGGCCGATTAATCGGTCTTCGAGGCGGAGGCGGTCCAAAACCTTTATGATTTTAGTGTAAAGGTTTGAAAAATCGGTTTTTTGCCTGTGAAGCGGTTTTGGGCGGTTTGAGGCGGTTTGGGGCGGTTTGGGGCGGTTTGAGGCGGTCCGAGGGCGGTCTGAGGCGGTCAAACCTTTAAGGCGGGTCAAACTTCGGTGACAAAAATCTGTCAAAAATTAGTTTTTTTTGTTTTTTTGTTTTCTTGTTTTTTTTAATTTATAATTCAAAATAAAAGTTGGGATTTTAATAAAAAAAATATGAGTTTATGCTTTATCTTGTTTATGTTAACTATTATTTTTAAAGAACTAATGATGTATGCAAGGAATGTAGGTAAATTTATAAAAAAATGTCTTTTTATTTATATTTTATAAGGATGTTTATGTATTATGATCTTATTATAATTATATTTTTATTATGTTATTAGGATATATATACATTATGAAGATATAACTATGTCTAAACATCTTTTTATCTATGTTTTGAGTATTTATAAATAATAGGGAAAATTACAGTTTATGTCCCTAAACTTTACCACTAAAACGATTTATGTCCTCAAACATTTCGATCCACGAAATATGTCCTCAAACTTGCCACTTTTGATTACTTTATGTCCTGCCGTTAATGTCGGCAGCTAACTTCGACGGAAATAGCACGCGTGGCTCACGTGACGTCTATGTGGCCGTTAAATGTCGAGTTGTACAACGCCCAGTGCCTACTTGGTTGACAAAACGTGATGTGGAGCGACACGTCATTCTCCTCCCCTATTTCTATTATAAAATCCCTAACTCTCCATATCCCAATGAACCCGTAAATTCAATCCCTAAAACCCCATTTCGAATCCTTTAATTGAGGTGAAATTCGAAAATAGCAGAATCGTCTGTGAATCCATGGCCATTTTTCGTGGTGTTTTACCGGCAAAATAGCCTAATAAACAAATGCCGAATGTTTCCTCGATTTCACTTTCATCTTCGGGCTGAAATATCATGTCTTCTTCCACTTCGTTGGGGAAGTCGATTTATATTAAATTTATATTGTATTAAATTTTAAAAATCGATTTGTTTTCGATTTATCACCGATTAATCACTGCTGCACCGATTAATCGTGAGTCGGTCTCTGGCCGCCTCCGACCCGATTACCGCTTTTTACAACCTTGGTTTTTTGTCAACAGAAAATTGTTCTATACCATTGCTACTTTAAGAGCTTATGTTTGTGAAACGGGCTCTATAGTGCATTGTAATGACACAATGAATAATATACGCGTAAAAAAATTAAAAAAAAATATGTATTTATTGAAAATAATAATAAAATAATTTATGAATTAATAAGTTATTAATTAATGTATAAAATTAATATATATTAATTTATCGATAAGTTAATATTTCGTTAAATTAATGGAATTTTGATGGTCCCAACTGTATTATGTTATAGATGTTTAATTGTAAATTGAAATTGATTGACTTGTTATCGAAAATAAGGTAACACATAATATTGGGCGAATGACAAATAGGCCAATAATAAGGAACTTAAATGCACATAAGTCCAGACAAAAAACAGTCTTGCAAATAAACCCATTCCCATGTCTAAAATACCCTCCATAATATATTTTTTATCAGTTCTATCCATTATACTCTAATTTCATCAATATTACACATTGACCACGTGTTTGAACAAGTATATCACTCTTTAACCCAAAATTTCATTATTTTCTGAAAAAAAAAATCGGAAAATATTTTTTTTTGAAATTTTATTCCAGCCAGATTCCGACGTTGACCGGGCAGTTCTCCGTCATTGACTATTTTTTTTTCCTGAAATTTTTTTCCGACCGGTCAACTGGTCCCGGTGTTGATTTTTTTTTTCTCCCTAAATTACTATGTTAACAACAAAATTATTATCTGAGATAGTAATATTGAATACCAAAATTGTAACATTATTGTCCTAAACACTAATATTACTGTCCGGACAGTAATATTATGAATATTACTTTCCTGAACAACAATATTATTAATATTACCGTCCCAAACAGTAATTTTATTGAATTAGACAGTAATATTACGGTCGGAGACAGTAATCTTACGGTCGAAGACAGCAAAATTGCAGGCCAAGACGATAAAATTAATTAATACAATAAAATTACTGTCTCAGATAGTAATATTACTGTCTCAAGCAGTTAAATTACTGTTGCAGACAGTAATTTAGCAGCCAAGACAATAATATTTATTCAAATAATTATTTTAAGAAAAAACAAGTTTTGAAAAAAAAAAGTCAACGCCGGAGACCAGCATGCAACAACGGTTGACCTGCCTGAAAAAAAATCAGAAAAAATAAGTTCAAAAAAAAAAATCAAAAAAAAGAGTCAACGCAGGAGATCGACGGTCTCTGACGGTTTGGGGTCAAAATTGGTTGATTGGTAAAATTGGACTAAATTGAGGTGTAAATCATGAAATTGGAGTTGAGTTAGGTAGGGGTGGGTTTGGTAGGGCAACCGTACCAAACCGCTCGAATCAATACCATTAACGAAATTTCGATATTATGAAATCCATTACCATTGCCCTACCAAAAACTTCGGTATACCGAACTCGGTATACCAAAAGTTTGGTACGGAAGGGTATAGTAATGGTAGTTACCAATTTATATTATCTAATATTTAAGTCTAATTTGAATATCATTTTTTTTCAAAGTAATTCAAGGTATACATATTTAAAGTTTACCCAACTAGTTTTTAAAATATAAGTGTCCTAAATATAAGGGACCAGAATCAACCCATGAAGAAGAATTCTCGTAGTTGCCACTAACTCCCATGGATGAAATGGACCTCAGGATGATTGATCTAATGACTGCAGTGGAATTGTACAAGCAGAACGAGGCTAAACTCTGGAGCAAAGTTCAAGACCAAGAACACATAATTAACGAACTCACAACTGTCTTACAGTCTCGACCACCAGAGCAAAACCCTGCTGAAGAAGAGGACGATCAATTTGATGACGCTGTGAACGAGTTTAGGAAAGAAATTGAACCCAAATCCGTTGTCGCTGGGCGCACACGATCAAAAAAATCCACCGTCTCACCTACATGCCTACATGCAAATGTCAGAGACTGGCCAGCAACTGCTCAATTTCATAAGCAACCACATTTGGAGATAAAATGGGGTAAGTAACTCTTTGTACTAATCGACTGTGTTATATGAATATTAATCGACTATCACTTATAAGCCATAGTCGATTAATATCTACTTGTTTTTTGTATAGACAACTGTACTGGAGGAGTGCAGATGGCAAAAAATTTGTGCAGATTGAAGACTTGTTCACCATCATAAGGAATGAAATGATCTACAACATTGTATGTAATTTTAAAAATAATTATTCTGATAAACGCAATATGATTTTATTTGCTGTATTATGTTTTCGTGAAAAAAAACCATTAGACTCCTTCTGTGAGATTTTGATGATTGAGCAAGCAAACAGCAAGTTCAAACGTGGAGCGCATCCTGACTTGAGGGGGGAAAGCTTGTTTTCCCATGTCTGTTTCTGGTAAGACAGTTGAAGCGCAAACTAATCAAAAAAATCACATCATATTTGGGCACAAAATACTAATCTATGTATATATTATTTCACAGAATGACATTAGGCACCCAAACAGACCGGGCAGAAGGTTCGAGCTACCCCAGAATTTGGACGATCACAAATACATTATATTCCCGTTGCATTCAGATACAAATCCAAGCAAGGTGGCCAACCACTTCACATTGCTTGTTTTCGACAGGCTACAAGAAACATGGAGTTACTACAACTCGTTGCGTCCGAGAATGAAGAATGATGAGTTGGATTTCAGTTCCGACAAATATTTTATCGACGCATTAGACATGGTTAGCAAAACATCAAAATAAAAAAGCAAAAAAAAATATTGATATTGTACAATTAACTCTAATTTCATGTTGTTTATGACAGAAGGAAGCAATGAAATTGTGAGCTGCAAAGTACAACATAGACGTCAACTTTGACATGCCCATTGTTGACGTGATATCCTCCCCGTAACAAAATAATGGAAGAGACTGTGGCCTCTTTGTCTTGTACCTGATCAAGCAACTTTTCTTACAACATCCACTCGATACACCAAAGGATATGAAGAAAGAAATATCAAAGCTGCGTGGGGAACTAGTGGACACATTCTTGAAGTATGGTAGAGACAAGGACTACACCAAACCAACAAGGAATGCTTGAGAGCTTATTGAAATTTATGTATTGTCAAAAAAAAAATCTAGTATTTGTCCAATAGTCTTGCTTGTATTCAGAAACATGTAGGATTCATTTAATCGACTATCCTTGTTTAACTATTCGACTATGTAATATATTGAAAACCAGTAGCACAAAAAAAATCCAGTGGCACTGAAAACATTTTGTCCCATTTATACCACTAAAACACAATACAAACAAGTTCACAAACCAAAAAATCTGCTAAAAAAGAAATCATAAAACTGTGTAAAACTTTGAACCACATGATGGTTCACTATTCGACTATTAGGTTTCACTAATCGACTACGTAGTTCAATGACAAAATAAAATTGTCCCTTGCTAACACCATTTGTCCCTTGTGAAAAAAATCTAGTAGCAGTGAAAACATAAAAAACATTTTATCCCATTGGATAAAACCACAATAAAAACAAGTTCAAAAGAAACAAGAAGCTTGCTAAAAAAAATCATAAAACTGTGAACCACATATAATGGTTTCATTAATCGACTAGTATTGTTTCACTTATCGACTATGTAGTTCAATAACAGAATAAACCCCACTGTGTTTTGTGGAAAAACATCATCAAATTGTGAAGGTTCAAGAATAATAAATTCATTTCCGGCACATTTTCTTGTTATGATTACCAACTTCTTTGCAACGGCTGTATCTCATTTTTCGAGATGTAGACTCCCCATTCAAAGGGAGCCTCTTCCGTTTAGGCCTGCCACGCGATGGATGATACTCCGGTGGCCCAATGTCACTATCTGCAATGTCATTATCCTGTCTAACAAACGGCACAACTGAACCAGAATAACTTTGGACAAGATTTGATCTATATATGAAACCATTTATCAATATATTCGTAACCACCACCTAATTCTAAGAAAATCACAACAACAGCATGTGCACATGGAAGCCCGTTGATTTGCCAAATCTTACACGAACACACTCTCTCTCGTAGATCCACAATAGTATCCGGCCTCAATAAAACCTCATACACAGTTTCCGACGACTTCTTACGTTCCCATGTCCTCTCTTTATCAACTAGCTGTAGCATTTTTTTGTCAACGGACTCGGTCAGCACAGTTGTCCACCTATTGCCATCCCCCAGTCGATCACTAAGTTGCTCCATCAACAACATTCTTATCCCGTCAATCAAGCTAGTAATAGGCAGGTACCGTTCATCATCAACCTGAGAATTCCACGACTCACACCAATTCGATGTCATTTGACCATACCTCAGACCCTCAAAATGTGCATTTGCCCACTTCTCCTTCGGAATACCATCTAAAAAATTGTACACTTTCTTGCCGCCAGTAGCTCTCAACTTCTCAAGGTAGCGGGCAAATTCTTTCTTCGTAACTGCATAAGCACAATTTGCAAACTGTGTCTGTACCGTGTCACGAAAGTTTGGAGCAACACCCCTGAACCTGTGTTGTAAATTGCGAGTCAAATGTTTGCAATACTAGCCGTGTAAAGCATCTGGAAAAATTTGCTTCACTCATTCAAGAATCCCATGGTTACGATCCGAAACAAAAATCAACGACCGGTCAGTCCCAGCAGCATCTCAAAAGTGGTTCAAAAACCAAGACCAGTTACAATAAGTTTCTTCACTTGAAATTTCAAAAGCAATAGGAAACAGACGTACGAAAAAAAACATAAAACATTAATCGACTATGCATATAACTATTCGATTGTGCATTAACATTGCATGTTTACAGTTACCTTCATCACCATCTCTCCCAACAGCACTCAACAGGATCCCCTTGTGCTTATCCTTCAAAAAAGTCCATCAAGCATAACCACGGGGTGGCATGACTTGAATCCTACCAAGCAAGCTGCAAAGGCAAAAAAACATCGGCGGAAAATTTGCTTGGACTCATCAATATCCAAATTGAATATGCTTCCGGGGTTGGTCCTCTCAGCTTCAGCAAAACATGGCGGCAGGTATGCGCACGAGCTGCTGTGGTCCCCGAATATCCTATTTCGACCGGCATGAGTAGATCTCCATGCAACAAAATAACTAATCTCAACGCCAAATTTTTCCTTCACCTGTTTTTGAACCTCAGGAGGCGTAATACCTGGCATTGCCCTCATATCACCTCGATCAGATCAATTAAGACACACAACGTCATTCTCCTCATACTTACAGTACCAAAAAACATCCCGCATTGATGCTCTTTCTTGTACTTTCGAATGTAACAAAAACCATTCAATTTAGAAAGAGAAGCATGTATCCTCCACGAACAGCGAGCCTCATGTTTAAATCTACACTCATCAGTCACTCTGTATGACTCGTTCTCCATATGCGCAAACTCAAATCCCATCTCAACCGAAAACTTAATCAAGCATTTTCTGAATTCATCAACTCCAACCAAAAAAACTTGTCCTACCTCTTTAATCAAATGAACACACTCAGCACTCAACAATTTCTTACCAACCAAAGTGTCAACGACTCCCTCAACATTCATCTCATTCACAACCACACTCCTATTTGTACTGTATCACGGGTAATTTGAGCATGGTCAACACATAAAGGATTTGCGCCCACCAGAAAACGATTATTCTCTTTCACAATAACCTCAATACGCTCTAACGACAACAACTTCATCATATCTAACATTGAAACCATGTCATCATCGTCCGACAGAATACACTCGCCGTAATCCACAAGAATATACGTTAACGTAATATTACATTTTTTCAACTGTTTCCATTTAGAATGACAAATTCCACCAGCTCTTCTAAATTCAAAGATTCCGAACATCTTTTAACTGCAATTAAGCATCCAAACCTCAACAAAATTTTGTGTGAGACATACATATGTACATTAAAAAACAAATTAATCGACTGTGAGCATATTAAAATGACTATGTAATTACATAGCAAATAGATCAAGCTCTCTCTGTTTACACATAGCAACTACAAAAATGGACCAGTTTAACATAATTACATAGATGAACAACCACAGGCTCTATTTACATCAACTTTTAGCACAAAAACGACTGGAATTTAGCATCGGATCATCAAACACACTACGGGCGAAAACACATACGTAACAAACAAAAACAACAAAAAATCGAAAAATCGAAACAAACATGGTCATATTAACCCTAAAACACATAACAAAATCGACAAAAAACTATTTTGGAAAATCAGTAGGAAAAAATCAAACCGTATGTTTCAATGTCCGTCGCCGTATATGCAGTTGACTTCCTCGTCTGTTTCAATGTCCCTCACCGTCGCCGCCGCCACGTCTCCACGTCGGTCGCCGTTGCCACAGTTGACACAGTGATCAGCACAAAAAAAAGGGGTTTGATATGAGCAGAAACGTGAAAAAAGGCTTTAATAAAAGTGAGGGTGTTTTTGGAATTAGGAAAATATCAATTGTGTTAAAAATTACCTAGATCGGTTTTTTTAATTATATTTGTGAGGGGTGTTTCCTTAACTCATTTTCCTAGATGAGGGGGTTTTATTTAATTTTCCATATATATATATATATATATATATATATATATATATATATATATATATATATATATATATATATATGTGTGTGTGTGTGTGTGTGTGTGTGTGATCAGTTCGCTCAATTCGTGCGATAGCCGGCCACGTGAGTCAAATATTCATATGTAGGATGGGATGGGGTGCGTTGACCTTATCTCAAATAGAAATATGTAGGTCATTGTTGGAATTAATGTTTTTATGGGTTTATTTGAGATGAATGTTAAAATGTGGACATATTTAGAGTGAAACTTGAATTTGTGGGTCTATGTCAAATTCGCCATAAATCAAATATTTTTTTTTTTTTGATGAAAATATGGGCAATATTATTAGGCAATATTTGCCAAAGGAGCTAGTCGGAAGGCTAGAACATTGTTACAAGCATAGCCGAAATCAATGTTGTTAGAACCGGACCGAACCGGCCGATCGGACCGGTTCGACCGTGACCTGGCAATAAATCGGTCCAGTCTAACATCTAAAATCGGGGTTAAATGACAAAAATCCGGTTCGACCTGGTAACACTCAAGAACCGAGGAGTCAGACAAGGAACAAGATTTTCGGCCAAAATGTCTCGAATCACCGCTGAGTTGGTTATTTGTGGCTAGATATGAGCGAACCTTCACAGACTTAGTAGTGGGTGGTCGGATCTAGTCATGAGTGATCGAAGGATTGTCGGATATAATCATGGGTGATCGAATAGGGGTGGCCGATTGCCGGATTTGAAGAATAAAAAATGGAAAAATATAGAGTATAAGCAATAAAATATACTAAAAAGTGAGGTGGGGTAAATAAAAGTTAAAATAATAAGTGGGAGATTAAAAATATAAGAAAATAATATTTTTAAAACATTAAAATTAATAAAATAATGTCATATTAAAAAAAAATCAAAATCCGGTTGAACCGGTTCGACCCTATAAACCCATGACCCAAATGGTCGTCCGATCTATAGCCGGTTTGGTTCTAAAAACATCGGTACGAAATGCTTAATAAAAGCATGGGCTAGAGTAGGGGTGGGAACGAGCCGAGCTCGAGCTCGAGCTCGAGTCCATGTTGCCGAGCTCGAGCTCATCGAGCCATTTTTTTTTTTGCTCGAGCTCGAGCTCGGGCTCATTTAATTTTTTTATTTTATTTTTTTTATTATTAATTTTTTTATTAAAATTTATTTATAGGAAAATAAAAAAATTATAAAATAAATAATGAACTCTAGTTGTATATTTTTTTTAATTTTTCTATTATTATTATAATATTTTATATTATTATGAATTGTGTAAGTAATATAGATTTTTGTTTCTATTTAAATACTAGAAATAACTAAATTTGGGCTCGCAAGCTGTCGAACAACTAAATTTGGGCTCGAGCTCGAGCTCATCCGAAGCTCGAGTTCGTAAGCTCGAGCTCGAGCTCGAAAAACCCGAGCTCGAGTTCGCGAGCCGGCTCGGCTCGTTAACCACCCCTAGGCTAGAGAATTACCCAAACGTTTAACAAAATCAAAACGACAAAAGCTAATCCCGAGATATAACTCACTCCAGCTCCGCACCTCATAAATTAAATAGAGTTTATTTGAACTCTTCTATTTTTATACTTTTGTAAAAAAAATTTATATTACGAAGGGCGAAATTGTACAATCAATTCCAACAGCTAATAGCCAATGTGCCACATGAGACTTTACTAAAGGAATGGCTAACGGTTGTAGATAATAGCGGGTCAATGCGATAATGGCTAAGTACAAGGGTGAAAATTGTATTTTACACTTTTATGAATTAAGCTTGTAAGCTTGTGTCATAAGCAATCTAGAAGATCTTGAATGAGCATTATTCAATCAACCAAAATTCGACCTTTATAATTCAATGGAAATTAAAATGAATCGAGCATGAGCTCGGCCCAAGCTTCATCCTACAGATCAAACTAAAAATATCCATGTTTCAAGCTTCATTCGTTCTCTAATCGAACATCAAATAGTTTAATTTGATCAACAACGTAGTTGCGCATGTAAATAATTAAGAGCATCTTCAAGAGGTTGAATACAAAAGAACCACATTAAAGCTGGAAGAAAAGTTGGAGGGAAATCTCAAATTTCTACAAGCTACTAAAGAAATGTCGGGTTAATTGCAAATACCACCCTTGTGTAATCTCTAATTTCCAAATAACCCCTGTCAACAAAAAAATCACTTATACCCCTGTGGTAACAAAGTCAATGATACCTTAAGACCCCTGGAGGCAAATTGTGTGTCTCGCTCGCCGGTTGTGCGGTTCACGCTATTTTTTTGGAAGAAAATGGCATAAATACCCCTTCATAAAGTAACAAAAAAACAGATTGATCTAATTATAAATAACCTAAATTTATAGGACCAAATTGTAATTTCCAAAGTTCACACCTTCTTCCCCAAAGTTCACCGCCGCCGTCTGGCCCCACCGACACCCACCCACTCCTTCAAATTTCTCTCCTTCGGCACCACCACCGTCTTGCATCACCGCCGCTCACCCCTCCTTCAAATTCCTCTCCCTCGACACCGCCTAGTTCCTGCGCCACACTTACCCCAACCCCCTGCAACTTTGTTGCGTCTGCCATGGATGTCACCTCCATGGAAGCACACTCCCCCTTCCATCATCGGCCAATCATCATAGGCTACTCCGAGCGGCGACCCTACCTCACTGGAGATTGGAGAAGAAGGTTGCGGTGGTGCAAGAAGGAGGCGTGATTTTTTTTTTTTCTTTTGATTAATTTTGTTCATATCATTATTTTAATGGGTAAATTACAAATACCCCCTGAGGTATGGTTAAATTACAAAAACCCCCCTCTTGTTTGGATAATTACATCTACCCCCCTCAACTATGATTTTTTCTTCCCTTTATGGTGCCAAATTCAACATAGTCATCTAGATTCCGTGAAATGTGCTCTAGTTTGTACTCTTTGTGTCAAAAATACAGTTTTCGATGCACCACAAACTGATATATACAAGCTAAAAATCACATATTATGGTCATCTTGCTTCATAATGTAGAGTTTGAATGGGATAAAAGGGGTACAAAAGTGATAATATTCCATATAATCTCGAAGATTCCACTAAATTTGATGAGTTGAGGGGGGTATTTGTAACTATCCAAACAAGAGGGGTGTTTTTGTAATTTGGTCATACCTCAGGGGGTGTTTGTAATTTACCCTTATTTTAATATAAAATGAAAAATACAACATTACAAACACATATAAAAACTTTTAATATTACAATATATTTTAATTCTTTATATAACTTTTACTTTTTGTAGTTACAAAATAATTTTATATTAGCGTATCTTTATATATATTACGTATCTTTATTATATATATTACGTATATCTATTATTATTCTTATTTATTAGGTTACCTTGTGTATTAGGTTTCCTTGTATATTAGGTTACCTTGTGTAGTAGGTTAGGGTTTCCTACATGTAACTATATATATGATTAATATACGTAAGAGATATCATTCTCTCTTTTCTCCAAATATATTTCTCCTATATGGTATCAGACACTAGGTTAACCTAGCCGTCACCACCCCTTCTTCTCTTTTTCTGCATAGCCGTCGCCCTACCCCTTTCTTCTCCATGGCCGGCGAATCTTCATCTTCTTCTCCCTCCACCGCCCCTCTCAATCCTTTTCACCTTGCTCATGCCATCTCTAATATCAAATCCCTTATCCCCGTTACTCTAGATCTAAAAAATCCTAATTATCAAAAGTGGAGCCACTTTTTCACGATTACCGTCGGTCGTTTCTGCCTCTCCGATCTTCTCCATGGAAAACCCCGACCGGATTCGATTCCCGCCGACGAATGGCAGCGCGCCGACTATCTCCTCCAATCTTGGATCTACGGCACCATCTCCGACGATCTATCCAGCATGGTTCTCTCAAAAACCTCTACCGCCAGTGATCTATGGAACGCCATCTCCTCTCTCTTCACCGATAACAAAGACTATCGAGCCATTCAACTTCAAGAAAAATTCAAGTCTCTCAAGAAAGGCGCTCTCTCCATTCACGATTATTGCCAAATAATCAAGACCACGGCGGACAGCTTGGCCGATGTCGGAAATCCAATCTCCGACAAACAACTTGTTCAACAAACCCTACACGGCCTTCCGAAAAATTACGGGACCGTGGCCAATCTCATCTCCTTTCAAAATCCCCTTCCCACCTTTCTACAGACTCGTTCGCTCCTTCAGATGGAAGAAACAAGAATTTCTGAACCGGAGCAGGCAGCTGCTGTTTTCTACGCCTCCAATGCGAACTGTCCATCCAACAGTTGCAACAGTTCCTGCAACAGTTCCCGCGGAGGTAGTTCTTCGCGCTATTAGCGCGGGGGTGGCCGATCCAACCGTCGCGGAGGTCGCAGCACTAGCCGTCACACCATGCAGCACTACGGCTATCATAGTGCTCATGGCGCATCTCAACTTTGGCGCGCACCTTACCGACAACAGTCAATTCTGGGATCTGCTCAAAATACATCGGGCCACCCAGCGGCTCAAGCCTACTTTACTGGACCACCTGAACCCTACACCGGTCACTCGGCTCCCACTCAGGTTCATCCGCAGCAGCAACCGTGCCACATTTCTAGCAGTTCCATCAACAGTTGCAACAGTTCCTGCAACAGTGCCAACGTGGTGGATCTCACACACCGTTTGAATACGGTGACACTTCAGCAGCCTACCGAGTCACAGTGGTTCATGGACAGCGGGGCGACCTCTCATATGGCACCACACTCAGGTAATTTCAATTTTGTTTTTAATCCTGGCAGTAAATTCCCCAAACATGTCGTCGTCGGTAATGGTTCCACCCTCCCCATAACCCACATAGGCCACACAATTCTTCCCACCACTCGTTTCCGCCTCACAAATGTCTATGTCACACCCAATATCGTCAAACACCTTATATATGTTCGAAAGTTCACCCGCGATAACTCATGTTCGGTTGAATTTGATCCGTTTGGTTTTTCTGTGAAGGATCTTCGGAGTCGAGTCGAGATTTTCAGGTGCAATAGCTCCGGTGACCTATATCCATTTGGCGTCCCTCCCCCCACCTCACCTCCCGCTGCTTTCCTCACTGTCGCAACACCTTCGTCTCGCACTCTTTGGCACCGGCGTCTAGGCCATCCCGGCAAACACGTCATGTCTCGTTTATTTTCTAGCACTTTTCTTTCCCATAATAAAGACCCTAGGGAGTCTCTTTGTAATGCTTGTCAATTAGGCAAGCATTTTCGTCTACCATTTTTTTCTCAAAAATCTACTACTGTTGCTCCATTTCAAATTATTCATGCTGATTTATGGACTTCTCCTGTTTCTAGTCTTACGGGTTTCAAATATTATCTTGTGCTGGTTGATGATTTTACCCATTATTTATGGACTTTTCCCCTTCGAAATAAATCTGAGGTTTTTACAACCTTTGTCAATTTTCATACACTTCTCAAAACTCAATTCCAACATCCCCTGAAAGCCTTACAAAGTGATAATGGTCGTGAATTAAAAAATGCGGATTTTCAAAACTACTTCACTAAACATGGCATCCTAAATCGTTTTTCGTGTCCCCACACCTCCCCTCAAAACGGACACGCAGAACGAATGATCCGCACTATAACCAACATGATTCGATCCCTCATCTTTCAAGCCCATCTTTCTCGTACTTTTTGGGTCGAAGCCCTTCATATGGCCACACACCTACTCAATATCCTACCTACCAAAACCACACAAAACCGGACCCCTCACGAAGCTCTTTACCTCATCAAACCTACATACTCTCATCTTCGAGTATTCGGCTGTCTCTGTTATCCCAACCTCACCGCCACCACACCACATAAATTCGCCCCCCGTTCTACTCCTTGTGTCTATCTCGGTCATCCTTCCTCTCACAAAGGCTATCGTTGCCTTGATAGATCCACTGGCCGAATCATAATTTCTCGTCATGTTATCTTCGACGAAACTAACTTTCCTTTTGCTGAGTCCACTCCCCTCAAAAACACACTTCCTCCTTCTGCCTTGGACGAAAACACACCCTCCCTGTTCCTCCTCCCCCAGACTTCGTCTAACTGTTGCAACAGTTCCTCCAACTGTTCCAATAGTGAACCACCCTGTTCCAACAGTCCGTCCAACAGTCCTATAACACAGCCAACACCTATTTCCCCTGCAGCAGCACCTGTCGACCACAACCACCTCACAACCCCTTCTCATACTTCCACATCTCCTTCTCCTACTCCCCCACCTCCCCCACCTCCCTTTGCTCACCCTATGGTGACTCGTAGTAAAGTGGGCATCCACAAACCCAAAGTCCCTTTCTCTCTCGTTGCATCCTCTACCTCTCCCATTCCCACCAACTATCGCCAAGCTCTTCTTGACCAAAACTGGCGAAACGCCATGATTGAGGAATATACTGCTTTAATTAAAAACAATACTTGGAATGTTGTGCCCCGCCCCCCGTCCACTAATGTTATTTCTGGTAAGTGGATATATAAACAGAAACTCAAGTCTGATGGCTCCCTCAAGCGATACAAAGCACGGTGGGTTGTTCGTGGGTTTCACCAGCAGGCTGGCATCGACTTTGACGAGACTTTCAGCCCAGTTGTCAAACCAGCCACTGTTCGAACAAATCTCAGTATTGCTCTCTCGCGATCATGGCCAATCCACCAGCTTGACGTGAAAAATGCCTTCCTACATGGCAATCTCTCTGAAACTGTCTACTGCGAGCAACCTCCCGGATTCGTCGATCCATCTCGCCCCACTCACGTGTGTCGTCTCAACAAAGCACTCTACGGTCTCAAGCAGGCACCACGTGCTTGGTACAAGCGTTTTGCATCTCACATTACTACCATGGGGTTCAGAGAATGCAAGTCCGACACTTCACTCTTTGTGTACTGTCGCAACAGTTCACGCGACTGTCGCAGCAGTTCACGCGACTGTCGCAACAGTTCATGCGCCTACCTTCTGTTGTATGTCGATGACATTGTACTTACGGCCTCCACACCTGAATTGCTCCGCTCCATCATCGCTGCACTTAATCAAGAGTTCGCAATGAAGGATCTTGGCGATCTTCACTACTTTCTCGGCATCTCAGTCACTCGCTCGTCGAATGGGCTATTTCTCTCTCAACGCAAGTACGTCGACAAGATCCTAGAGCGTGCACACATGGCTTCCTGCAACCCTTGTCTTACGCCGGCTGACACAAAGAGCAAGTTGTCCTCGACCACTGGACCCCCCGTTGCTGACCCTACTCTTTATCGCAGCCTTGCCGGTGCACTGCAATACCTCACGTTTACTCGTCCTGACATCTGCTATGCTGTGCAACAAATATGTCTATTCATGCATGATCCGAGGGAACCTCATATGGCTGCTCTTAAGCGTATCCTTCGCTACATTCGTGGGACTCTCGATCACGGCCTTCAGCTCTCCCCCAATCCGGACCTCTCCCTTATCGCTTACTCCGACGCCGATTGGGGTGGCTGCCCTGACACTCGTCGTTCGACATCGGGCTATTGTGTTTTCCTCGGCAACAACCTCATTTCTTGGTCCTCCAAACGACAGGTCACTACCTCTCGATCGAGTGCGGAGGCCGAATACTGAGCTGTCGCAAATGCCGTCGCCGAAACGACTTGGTTACGAAACCTACTTTCTGAGTTGCTCTGCCCACTTTCGAAAGCCACTATTGTCTACTGTGACAATGTCAGTGCCGTCTACCTATCGAGCAATCCTATTCAACACTCTCGTACGAAACATGTGGAGATCGATATCCATTTTGTCCGAGACAAAGTTGCTTTGGGGCACGTTCGAGTCCTTCATGTCCCATCCGCCTACCAGTTTGCCGATATCTTCACGAAAGGACTCCCTACTCAACTGTTCCAACAGTTTGTCTCCAGTCTCCACGTCCTCTCCTTTCCCGTTTCGACTGCGGGGGTGTATTAGCGTATCTTTATATATATTACGTATCTTTATTATATATATTACGTATATCTATTATTATTCTTATTTATTAGGTTACCTTGTGTATTAGGTTTCCTTGTATATTAGGTTACCTTGTGTAGTAGGTTAGGGTTTCCTACATGTAACTATATATATGATTAATATACGTAAGAGATATCATTCTCTCTTTTCTCCAAATATATTTCTCCTATATTTTATTTTATATAAAATTAGATAATTATAATATAAAATTTGGTGTAATTAGAGTCAATTATTATGTACTAATTGATGAAAAAAACCCTAGGACATTTCAGTCTTTTTACATTTAGTCAAAGCCTAAAATTAAAAAAGGTGCAGTGTGCTTCGAAAATGTTAACACAGAGGGGCATAAGAGAGTTTTTTTTACAGGCGGTATTTCGCAATTATAGATTACACAGGGGTGGTATTTGCAATTAACTCGGCTATAAATTATTATCTGAGACTATTTGCCCGGATAAAAATACAAGCATCGGCACTAGTTACAAACTCTTCAGCCGATTCATTTGTTGGGGGTTCATGAAATTCCAATGATCGAGTTCCCTTATTTACATGTACAAAATGATCTACGTTTTGAACATACTTTTCTGCGTGTGACCAACATCAAACAAAAAGTTAGAGGGTATAATTTTTTTGAAAAAAGAAATTCAAAAAAGAGCTTATGATAAAACTTGTAAGTACCATTAATTTGTCCTGGAATACATTTTGTATCCGACAAAGTATCTTTTGTGTATACAAATAGGAAAATATGTAAAGAAACTAGCTAACAAAAAATCTATTGCTCTAGAACCTAGTCTATATATTACGGTTTACTCAAGTGGGACGTGAGATCAATGAATGACTCCTCACTGCAAGGAATAGTGAGGCCACCCATCGGATGATGAAATCCGAATTCTTCTTCAGTTTGGAATAGCAATTCTTGAAACAAAGGATCATTCAAATACGTTAATGGAATGACAAATCGCTTCTTTTCACTCTCCCCAACATAAACAGTCAAATGCCCCTTTGGAACTTCAGTTGATCTCTTTTCAGCCGATAAAGACCGTCTAAGAATTTTGTGAATAGCCATTGATTTTTGTTGGAAGTGATGAAAATCTTGGTGAGGCTGAAGATGAAAGCAAATAAATATATGGGAGTTTAGTGAAGCAGATGAAAATCTTGAAAATCGAGTTTTGAAGGCTGGTTGTGAGTTTAGAAATGTGTCGTGTAAACATATATATAGATGAACTTGAAATGCCATATTCCTCATAGCTGGATAGAGTGGTTACGAAGTGGACAAATGGTTATGATTTATGACAAACAAAATCACATGAAGAATCACATGCTTTTGTCTCTAAAATCTTCAAAACATTTCAGCAAGAAAATTTCATAAGACCCACCGAATTAAATGCAGTATAAGTTAATTAGATGATGTAATTTGTAAGGCTTACATGTATTAGTTACAACAGAAAACTTATAGGGTGGTTTAATTAGGGCCATGTTGCCATAGTTGGTGGGATACAATATTTATGATCTCATAGGTTCATCTTATTGGCCTAATAACAAGAATTTGTTATTAGGCCAATAACATGCATTATGAATTTGTTTTTTTAAAGACAAATCCATGTGATTTCATATGCTTATGTTTTTTTTTTTTTTACTTTCATACAGGATACATCATTTGTTTATAGCCTATATATACAAACATCATTTCTTGATTACAACCATCATCAGCAACTCCTCCTTATTCACCTCTCACTTATTTCAAATACTTCTCCAAGATTCACATCATACAAAAATGGCCATCCGCCAAATACTGAAACGATCTTTATCCAACGAAAGAAGATCAAATGATGTTCCAAAGGGGCATTTAGCTGTTTACATCGGAGAAAATGAAAAGAAGAGATTTGTTATTCCATTGTCATATTTAAACCATCCTTCGTTTCAAGATTTGCTTTGCCAAGCCGAAGAAGAATTTGGATACCATCATCCAATGGGCGGCCTTACTATTCCTTGCAGGGAAGATTTATTCGTTGATGTAACATCTCGCTTGAGGCGAACATGATATATATACAGTTATACATAAACTAGGTCTTAGGGCAATAGAATGTTTGTTAGCTAGTTTGTGGACGATTTTGTTCATTTTTTTATTTTTGTACTCAAAGAAGATACTTTGTCAGCAGGTAGAAGATGTACTCATGGACAGATAGATTAACGGTATTACTTATGAAAGATCTTTTGTTTACTCCAAGCCATTTTGACATGTGCATTTTATGTCGGGTAGATTCAACTTTCCCTCTTGTACTTTGACTTGGCATCACTTTACCTCTTTCTACTCTCGATTATATTGATTTCACCCTTGCACTTGAAAACTTGTCTCAATGTGGTCCTTGATGTTAGTTGTCAGATATTTGACCTTAACACTGTTCGGTTTAAGCTCTGAAGTTGAGTATTGAAAGTTGGTTGTGAGTTTAGAAATGTGTTGTGTGAACATGTATATATAGATGAACATGTAAATGCGATAATCCTCGCGAAGATGGGCATATGGTTTATGACAAACTCGGAGAAACAGAAACACATGAAGAATCACATGATTTTGTCTCTAAAATATTCAGAAGATATATTTTTGAGCAACATGTAATGAATGATTTGTCATTTGTGGGGTTAGGGACATTATTCATAACACATTATTCATAACACCACCAGCAAGAAAATACTCAGCTGAATTAAATGTTGCATTAGTTAAATTGCAGAACATAACTCATTGCATTCAGGATAAAGAAATAAATAGCGATGATGAGATGTGCGGGGCCGCTGCCTTCACTTATTGAATTTCTTGTGAATAATAACTAAAAGAGATAATTTGACAAAACTCCTCACTACACAAGTATCATTACAATGAGCCCAATTTTATTTTACATTTTTAAGATAAATCCAAAACAACTTTTATTAATTAATAACACTTAATTATCACCATTGTACCCCTAACTAAGAAATAATATATATTTAATTTATAATTAAAAGATATATAATATATTTTCCATATATTATATACGTCTCTCTCTCGCGCCCACACACACACACGCACAACACACACACACAACTGCCATTATTTTCACGCACAAGTTTCTCCATTGTTGTGGGGTCGAAAAAAACAGAGATTCAAATACACAATTAATAAAATAGAGAGAGATTCAAATACACAATTCAAATGCACAAGTTTCTCCATTGTTGTGGCGTCAAAAAACAGAGATTAAAACCGGAGGGGCAGGAGCATGCGGGACTATTTAGGGAAACGCCATTAGTACATAAACCAATCTTCTCACAAACGAATGAAATTCGACATGTATTGATAGGCCAAACAAACTCGTGTTTTTGTGCAACTCCTGAGAAGCTACTGATAATGAGTCCCCATTTATCAAGAAGTCAAAATTTTCATTACAAAGTGGTTTTCATTAATTACAGGGTGGATTTTCGTAATGGAATTCATTAATTATACAGTGGTTTTCGTTAATTACAGAGTGATTTTCATTAATTATTAAGTGGTTTTTGTTAATTGATAAGTTTTTAGTGAATTTTTTAATGAAATTGTTAATTACATAGTAATTTTCATTAATTACAGAGTGGTTTTCATTAATTATAGAGTGGATTACGTTAATATTAATGTGGATTATGCTTATTTGATAATAATTTTTACTTTCATTTCATAGTTGTTTTCGATAAATTTAGTGGTTTTCGATATACATGTTGTGGATTTCGATTTTTTTTTAAATATAAACCATTTAAAAAAATGAAATTAAAAAAAAAACCAAATTTTGTTTTAAATTTATATAAAAAAAAAGGGTAAATAGCATTAAACCACCTAAACTTTTTAAGTTTTTGCGGATCACCAGCTGAACAATTTTTTTTGCACGAGTTCACCTGTACTCAATTAATTGTACCACTTTGCCATTTTTTGCCGGTTTTCAGGTCAAAATGACCGGTTCTGAACCCACGTGGGTTGCACATGCGAAATCCAAGGGTATTGTTGTCTTTTCCTTGTAAAAAACCCTAATTACTTCAATTTTCCCTCAATTTCCCTGTTATCTCCATTATTTTCCCTGCAATTTTCTCTTTTTATCTCATTTATTTCTTTAATTTGTCTCTCATTCTCCCATTCCCTTCATTTCTCTATTCCGCAAAGAACATTGTATTTCCTCTCTTCTTATTCTTTTCTTTGACGGTGCTATAGTTACCTATCGCCGCCCTCTGTCGATGCCGCCTCACTCCACAGGAGGAACCAACAAAGGATTAGCCTACGGCGGTGGCTGCTGCAACAACCATCAGCCCAACCACCCCCGGTGTAAGTTCCCAATCGCCGCCCCCCGACGACGCTAGCCTCACTCCATAGGAGAAACCAAAAAAGGATTAACATGCGGCTGCTGCAACAACCACCACCAGCCCAACCACTGTCGCACCGGAGAAAGCAAACACGAAGGTAATAAGCCTATCGTTGCTCTAATCACAATCCCCACTCTGCTTCACCCAATTCCGCCCCTTCACCACTTGAATTTGGCAGCAAATCCATCCCTTCATGACTTGAATTTAACGGCAAGTCCATCCCCTGCATATGACGCCGTTTCAATTTCTGTTTTTGAGTGGATAGGTATATGGGTGGGTTTTGGTAGGGGATGGGTCTGAAAGTGCTTTTTTTTTTTTGGTTTTATTATTTTATGAAAAATTATCCAACAGTAGTTTATTTTCTCATTTATTCTGATAACCAAATAGAACTAAAGAAATTGGAACTACTTTGATTTCATTTTCTTCTGAACCAAACAACCATGTGATTTTTGTGATTTTGGAAATACTGTGATTTCATTTTCCCTAAAAATTGATAAAGGGTGGATGAAATGAAATGTGTGAGAATATGTGAATGTCAATGGGAATTAGAGCTGAGTATTTTAGGAATGGAAAAGACATGAATATCCTTGTATTTGTCATGTGAAACGCACGTGGGGCGAATACCGGTCATTTTGACCTGCAAACTGGTAAAAATGGGCAAAGTGACATAATTAATTGAGTACAGATGAACTACTGCAAAAAATTTTTTTTTTCAGGTGGTGATGTGCAAAAACTGAAAAAGTTCAGGTGGTTTAATGCTATTTACCCTAAAAAAAAACTATTTAAAAAATTAAAAAAAAATAGTAAAACTTAAACCAAGCGTGATAGGGAGATAATTGGGGGGTTTTGGGGGGGGGGGGGGGGGGGGGGGAAAAAAAGAAAATTTCCCTTTTCCCCAAAAAAAAATTGGATTTTTAAAAAAAATATAAAAAAACTTTTTTTTCAAAAATTAAAAAGGGGCATTTTGGAAAAATCCCAACAATTTTGTTTTTAACCAATATCTATTTAAAAAAAGGATTTTTTGAAAAAATGTATGAAGGGGGTTTTTCCAAAAACCCCCAAAAAAAAAAGGGTTTTAAAACCAATACCCCCCCCCGAATTTACCAAAGGTCCACGACCCCACGCCTTTTTAAATTTTTGACTAAAACCCCATTGTTGGAAGATGGTCTTTTGATAAAACCCCAAAAAACCCTTTTTCCCCTTTT
>NW_012193286.1:1741057-1783432 GCF_000504015.1 Erythranthe guttata | reverse complement strand
GAGTTTGAATGGGATAAAACGGGGTACAAAAGTGATAATATTCCATATAATCTCGAAGATTCCACTAAATTTGATGAGTTGAGGGGGGTATTTGTAATTATCCAAACAAGAGGGGTGTTTTTGTAATTTGGTCATACCTCAGGGGGGTGTTTGTAATTTACCCAAAAAATTAATTTAATTTTTTTATTTTATTTTATTTTTTTCCAGTGGTGGGTCGTCAGAGATTCGATTAGCTGACTCAATATTAGTCGTTTAACTTAAACATTAGTTGACATCATTTTTTTTTCTGGTGACTTGTCGTCGGAGCTCCGATTATTTGACTCAACATTAGTTAACTTCAACATTAGTTGACATACTAATTTTTTTACTTTATCTTTTTTTGTTAATTTCTTTTTTTTCCGGTGGCGGGTCGTCAGAGCTCAGATTAGTTGATTTGCATTAGCTGACCCCGTATTAGCTGACTTCAACATTAACTGACGTCGTTGGAACTCTGATTAGCTGACTATGCATTAGTTGTGTTCGCACTATCTGACTTTGCATTAGCTGATATCCAACCATTTTTTTTTTCTTTTAACTCTGTTTGTCGGCGGCGGGTACATAGGGTTTTGATTAGCTGACTAAGCATTAGCTGACACCCGATTGTTTTAGTGTTGAAGTCAGCTAATCGTAGCTAATCGAAGTTCCGACGACCCAGACCACCGCTGCAAAAAAAATTGATTAATAGAAAAAAATCGGGTCGGGTCAGACCAGACCGAACCGGGTCGGAGTGGCCCGGTGGGCGGGTGGAATGGGATGGGGATGGATTGGGCTTATCTCAAATAGAAATATGTAGAACTATTTCGAGAATTCATATTTTTTAGGTTTATTTGAAATGAAAGTTAAAGGATGGATTGATTTGTAGTAAAACTTTGACCTGATCAAATTCATCGTTTAAATAATTGCTCAATCAATTCATTCGCATCGCAAAATTAATTATAGAAACTTTCACTTTCATCTAGATCGAAATGTGAACGCAAGGGTTAAATTCATTTTCATGTCCGACTTTTCCAAATCCACTCAATGTAAATATGGTCGATTAGCCAGACCCCCTCATTATTTTTTGGGTAAATAGCATTAAACCACCTAAACATTTTAAGTTTATGCGGATCACCTCCTGAACAATTTTTTTTTAAGCACGAGTACACCTATACTCAATTAATTGTGCCACTTTGCCCTCTTTTGCCCATTTCTAGGTCAAAATGACCGGTTATGAACCCATGTGCGCTGCACATGCGAAATCCAAGGTTATTTTTGTCTTTTCCATTTAAAAATCCATAATTCCTTTAATTTTCTCTCAATTTCTCTCTTATCTCCATTATTTTCCCTCTTCAATTAGCTAGAAATGGTGTTATTTTCTTTATGTGAAGATGGGCGATTGTTAAGGATGAAGCAGTCGCTAGAAAAATGGTGAAGTCCATCGAAGTCAGCACAATCGGAGTGTCGAAAGAAGCGCAAAACAGAGCAGCCACCATTCTTGAAATCATTTCCCTTAGCTGCTGCAAAAGTGATGACAACAAACTCGAGAATTTCTTCGAATACAGCCACAATCTAATGGCCGAAACGTGGAAGAAACTTAGAGAAGCTATCAAGAACAACAAACTCTTTCACGTTGCCAAATTTCCGAACCTGCACTGCAATTTCACCAAAGACTACAACGAAGTATATCCCGGTAATTACTTACACGTATACAAATATATTTTGCTCGTATTTATTAAAAAAATACCGATGCTTATACGAGTTTTTCGACAGCTTTTGCGTGGATGAAATGCAACGAGAGCGAACTTTGACTGGTCATTTGCTGTAGGTTCTGTAAAAAATCTTGATTCCATTGCTGTTAATTGATGCATCCCCATCTTCGTTTTGATAAGCTTCCACATTGAACAACGACATTGTGGGTTCGGATTTGGGATTGTAGAGAGAGAGAGAAAGAGGGGAATTAAGGAAGATGAAACTCGAAAGGGACGACTTTTACATGTGTTCTTTTTTTCGATAACGTAATTTGAAATGCACGAAAATGCAAATATATTTTGCGAATGAGGGAATTCATTTCTTTCTAATTGAAGAAGAAAAATAATGGAGATAAGAGAAAAATTGAGAGAAAATTAAAGGAATTAGGGATTTTTAAATGGAAAAGGCAAAAATAGCCTTGGATTTCGCATGTGCAGCGCACATGGGTTCATAACCGGTCATTTTGACCTGGAAACGGGCAAAAAAGGGCAAAGTGACACAATTAATTGAGTACAGGTGAACTCGTGCAAAAAAAATTTGTTTAGGAGGTAATCCGCAAAAACTTAAAAAGTTCAGGTGGTTTAATGCTATTTACCCTTATTTTTTTAATAGAACTAGACCTACTTTGTTATTTGCATTTGAGATACATCCCTAACTTCTCATAACCTTATTTTATTCTTACATTATTCCAATGCCCACCCCTCTTTCCCACTACCTATATATTGTTTTATTTTATACAATTTTCTATTTTTTCTTTTTAATAAATTTATTTTTTTTTAATAATTTTTTTTCAATAAATTCGTTTTTTTTCCCGAGATATTTACCACATCGTAAACAGCTACAAATTACAATAGTCAACTACAAATTACAATAATCAACTATAAAATTCTAATACAGACTACAATTTATAACAAAAAAGCCTATAAAAATACCTCAATCCAACTACAAATTTTAGGAACCAACTACAAGCTACAATTTATAGTAATCCTCTACAATTTATCGAAAACAACTACAAAATCGTCAAAACCAACTACAAAATCATCAAAACCATCTACAAAATCATCGAAACCAACTACGATATATTGAAATCAACTACAATATTATCGAAACCTACTATGAAGAATATCGAAATAAACTATAAACCACCGAAATCGTCAAAAGAAAAAACAACTCTAATTTGCCAGGCGTCGGGACAAGACCGCCTATTTTCCACTGTCGGAAAGAACTAAATGAAATATCTGTAAAATCAGCGAAATCCCACGGCGTTGCAAGTACAATGATGAGGTGCCGCAGAGGCTCCTCCCCCGCCACTCCCCAATTCGATAACCTAGTACCATGCCTCGAACTTCGCCTCTGAAATTGTTGGGAATCAGGCATGTGTACGCATCGGAAAACAAAAATATTATATGAAAAACAAATTTAATCTTAACACGTACTGGATAATAGCAATTAATTGCGTACCTTAATGCCTCCAACAAAAATTATAGACAAACATGCATATAATTAATTCGCTAAGTAAATCACAAATCATGCATAAACAATTTCATAACATCATTCATGAAAAATCATATTGCATATATAAACATATATTTTAATCATGTTAAATTTATACTAGTTAATATAATCGGATCCGAAAGTTACCTCTTGAAGCGTGAGGCGAACTTTAATCCGTAATTGATGCAAACTTCCACAGAAACCAACCCGTGCAGTCGGGAGAAGCAGCGGTGACGGACTGCGGCGCGTGTGATTCGCGCGCAATCTTTGGGCGGCGCGTGCGGCGGCGGTTCGGCGACGGTGTTCCGGCAGTTCGACTTCTTTGTCTTCCTTCTCTCGGATTTCACCTCGTATACCGAATTAAACTGATACGTGGTACTAGACACGCAAAACTCAGAATAAAATGGAAGAATAATAGATGGAAAAAGTTATCGAAGAACAAAAGGCGCGTGGGCGCCGATTTCCGGCGACGACGGTGGCGGCGGACTGACGGAGATGGCAGTGGACTAGGGTTGAGCGGCTAGGGTTTTTCTCTTTTGTACAAGACCTTTAGATCTTGTATTTATAGTGTCTTGTATATAAGCCCTAACGGGCTTAAGTTGAACCGGGCCCAACAACTTAAGTTTGTTAGTTTTTCTTGGCTCGTTTCTCATAAATCAATGATCGGAAAATTATAACAATTACATTTTCGGAATCATCGAAACGTCCTCGTTACTACGAATGCCAATTCTCGATTTCCAATTTCTAAAACTAGAAACCCTAATTCAGTGGACCTGCTAAATTTGGAAACTTCCCAATTTAGAAAGTTCACTACTCGCCTAGTTCTTTGCTTTTCTTATTCTCATTCATAATTCCCAATTATGAATGTTGGACTCAATCGTATCGACTTTCAATTATGCAAATATTAAACATTTTTATCTTTGACCATTTATGCAAAGAACTCGAGTACACAAGCAGTGTGACCATCGATGGTTTATGTGTAAGCTAGCCATGTGCCTACAACTCTTTGTGGTTTAAACTCATCCCTAGAGTTATAATAAGATGAATCTCGTTTCAACTTAATCACCCAACGAATCAAGATTGACGTCTAGCAACTACGCATCATGATTCTCTAGCTACAAATGAAGTGCCTGCAAGAACCGTGTGATATAGTTAACGTACAGTACGATCCCTTCGATACATATGTCCCGATTGAACTAGACGCATTGGTTCATCGAGACCTCCTTTATAGCTTAGTAACTGTGCGATCGTTCTAAGCTTAGTCCCTTCGATCATGACTTAGAGCATCACATTCCCCTAATAATCACTTAGTGAGCTCTGGCGAGCGACTTAAAGATTACAAACTGTGAGAACACACTGGACATCGAAGACTATTCTAGCGATCGAATCCCCGATTACAATGCATAGACCTCCCACTAGATTTCGGACTGCACGAACACTGGCCCTTGGGGCGATCCTCGGTGGAACTTAGGGACAGGTCACGATACAGCTGGTCCTCTAGTAAAGTCACAGTCATGTCTAGGTCTTAAGGACTAATGATGTACAACTATATCATAGAGATCTCTAGTCTCTTAATGGGAAAGGCCGATATCCTCATTGGTGGCGTAACCCTTCGACTAGGAACATGGTTTAACAGTTATAATACTTAATTAAATAAATATCTCATGATCCTAATAGATCAATTATAAGTAATTATAATAACTGTAAGGACTATATCTATGCTTATGCAAGGAACAAAGATATAGAATGCCCGAAGGTGTTTTTATCATTAATACGAAAAATGATTATTTACTACAAGAATAAATGAAAGACCACAGCCACAAGTTGGCTTGTTGGTCACCTACTCTAATAGAAATCTCCTAGCCGTGCGGCCGCTCTCCGGTTGTTGTGGAGGGCAATGAAATTGACGTGGGCGCGTCAACGGGGGCATTTTGACCGGGGGAGAATGCTAGTTTATGCAGAGAATGGACTGATGGGAGGGTTAATAGGGAGAGATTGCTGAGGATGTTATTATTGTTGGTTGAAGAAGAGTAGTTCGTCAGGTTGTCAAAGAAGCAGTGGCTGGTGTCATCGGAAATTACAAATTTTGGCGAAAGACGACCTTTGTCTCTCCATGTTCCTCAACGAATCCTCCAACTCTGCGTGGGTAAGAACTCGCGGCGGCGAATTGGAGAGGCATGAGCGATAGTTACGGTGAAGAGAGCAGTGGCAACAGTGGAAGAGAGTGGTGGTAGTGGTGGAAGATATAAGAGAGAAAGGGAAGAGAGAACCATTGACGAAGGAGAGAAAGTGACAGAGTGGTTGAGAAGTAAACATAATGTTTCTAGGGTTAAACAAATTAAAAAGGGTAAAATTGTGTTATAATAAATTAATGGAGGTATGTCAATTCATAACATCATATGTTGGGTGTGTCAAAATGCAAAAAAAAAGAATTGGGTTTATATTGATAAATGGGTTTTGAGGGGGTTCTCCTTAATTCTCTCGAATCAATATTTAATAGGGTAAATTCCACTTTCTCCCTTGTACTTTGGCTCGGCATCACTTTACCTCTTTTTACTCTCGATTGCATCGATTTGCTCCCCTGCATGTGAAAAATTGTCTCAATGTGGCCCTCAATGTTAGTTGTCAGACACCGTTTGTTCTAAGCTCTGAAATTACAAAAAACGCCACCTCTCTCAATTTAAATAATTATTAAAACAAAATTAATAAATAAAATAATAAAAAAATTCAAGACAATGAGAAAACATAGTCCACGACGCCAGCCATATTTTTTTAATCTTTTAATAATTATTTAAATTGTGAAGGGTGATTTTTTGTAATTTTCAGACTTAAATGAAAAGGTGTGAAGGTCAAAAGTCTGAAAACTAACGGCAAGAGCCACATTGAAACAATTTTTCATGTATAGGGGGGCAACTCGATGCAATCGAGAGTAAAACGGAGAAAAGTGATATCAAGCCAAAATACAAGGGAGGAAAGTGGAATTTACCCTATTTAATACTATTATTCTGGGATACAATATTTAAAAATAGAATTTCCATATTTCTCGTTTGGCAAAAGCAAAGCAAGTACGAGGGAGAAAAATTCTAGTGTCTTTGTTATTTCTGAAAAATTAGAAGTATATTTGAATAACAAATTTCCAAATATTTTTGTTTTTGTTAATTAATGACATAATTTAATGGTCAATTGCAAATTGATAGTTGATAATCTTATATATAAAAGAAGGGAATATTAGCACTAACCCCCTCATCTAGTAAATGTAGTTAAGGAAAATCCTCCTCCAAAAATAATTGGAGAAAACCCCTTTTATTATTAGCTTGGATAATTAATAGAGATAATCTTTCAATTATACCCTTACTCCTAACCCTAAATTTAAACATGTCATCTTACGCCGCTTCTGTTCTCTGTTCTCTCTGCTCTATTCTCTCTTCTCTCGTCTCGTTCTTTATTCTCTCTCTTTCTTTCTTTTTTTCTTTTTTTTTCTTCTTCTCTATTTTCTCCCTCTCTCTCTCTCTCTCTCTCTCTCTCTCTCTCTCTCTCTCTCTCTCTCTCTCTCTCTCTCTCTCTCTCTCTCTCGCTCTCTCTCTCTCTCTCTCTCTCTCTCTCTCTCTCTCTCTCTCTCTCTCTCTCTCTCTCTCTCTCTCTCTCTATCAGAATTCGGCCGGCATCAGAATTGGACACAACCCTTTTCTCGTTCTGGATTGAACGAGAAGGAGCCTTCCCATTTGAAATATTTGTGGCAGGTTTCCCAAGGGCGAACAACCATCCATCACTCCGACCAATTCCAGCCTCAGTTGCTTTTGTCTGGTTCGAAACCAACTAGTGTTACCTGCTGACTTGACCTTGCCTTCCATTGCATTAAAGCAATTATAGATCAACTATGATTTTTGTCTATTTTATTGGTTAATGATAATTTTTTGCGACGGCATGGGATACAGATGTGTGGTGTGGCGACGTTGTGGTGACGATGGGGAAGCATGTCTAGGGTTTTTTGGTGGATCGGACAGATGACGGCGCGTGTAGAGAAATTCGCGCAAGCTGGAACCTTAATCGACTATGTACATATTCAATAGTAGATTAAGCTAATCGACTATGCTCTGGTAGTCGATTAAGGTTGATCGGCTCCAATTTTTTTCTTATTTTTTGAATTTTTTGTTTATTGATTGCAATTGTATAAATCAATTATAATGGTTGTATATTTTTTGTATTTTGTAAAATATAGTTGATTTTGCTTTTTTTTTTTTTTTTGCAATTGTGATTTATTATGTTAAGAAGCAGATTCTTAATCGACTATACTTCATCATAGTCGATTAATATACCTCATATAGAAAACAAAAATTTAAAAATTAAAAAATTAAAGAATTTCCGTAATCGACTATGAAGCATAGTCGATTTAGGCTAATCGACTATGCTCCAAAGTCGATTAAGGAAACTGATACAGAAAATACAAAAAAAAAGGGAAAATAAAACGCTGAGCGCGTGACACAGTGATGATGTGGCGGGTGGGGGCAAGGAATATATAATGGCTGAAAATGGGTGTGGGCTTTTCTCAAATGAAGAGAAATATTTTGGACCTCTCTCCATTAAAATAAGTAATGAGGGGTTTTTCTCAAAGAGCCCCATAAAAGAAAGAAACACAGGTCAACCCTAAAAACCCCTAATAGTATTTCTGTAATTAAAAATTTTTAATATTTTTTTCTCTACTTATTTCTAACTATAATTTTTAAGAATTATCAAAATTAAAACTAAATCCCGAAGAATCCTGTCTAATGGTACTTTTATAATTATTTGTTTTTAATATTTTTTGTCCACTAATCTTATATCTTATATATAAAAGAAAGAAACGATGGTCAACCCTAAACAACCCTAATGGTATTTCTGTAATTAAAATTTTTTAATATTTTTTTCTCTACTAATTTCTAATTATAATTTTTAACAATTATCAAAATTGAAACTAAATCCCGAAGAATCCTATCTAATGGTACTTTCGTAATTATTTGTTTTTAATATTTTTCGTCCACTAATTTTTTAATTATAATTTTCAACAATTATCAATCTCCTATTATTTATCAATATATCTCAAATCTTAAGAGATAAAGATAGAAATTTGATTCGTAAAATTTTAATCTATATATTTGGATTATAAATCTTAATATGACAAATTTAAAAGAACTAATGTTATATAAAATATGAATAATACTACAGTATTAAATTTTACCATGTTAGTATACTACATTTTCTTATTATTATATATTAAATTGATTATTTTTTTGCACTTTTGAAATAATACCCCGTGCAACGCATGGGGAAAAAATGCTAGTAATGTTAATACTAACATACAATAGAACATTGCATAACAAAATACAAATTCTGTGAGGCAATTATAATATAAATAATTAAAGGACCAAAACTCAATAAATCTTTTAATCTATCCTTATTATTATGACCATAAAACAATTCCGATCAGAAAACACAATTTCAGTAAATATTAACTAAATTATCAGTTACTTGAACAATGAAGTAAACTACAACTTGCATAGTACTGCTGAAACGTGAGACGTGAAACGTGAAACAAAATAATCCATGCATGTTGCAGATAAAATTACTAATTAAACAATTTTGCAAACCGCCTTATAAATGCTCTTGCATGGTTAGGCTGTTTCTTAAACATACTATTGATCTTCAGGCCATCGGTCAGAGCAGACGTCGATGTAAGAGATGCCTTCAGTATGCTTAAAGCCTGCACCCAAATCGAATCTCGACATGAATGCATGAGAAAATATAAATAAATTAAACACGAGATATTATAAAATAAAATTATATTAATTACCTCTTGCAATCCAACGCGCACCTCGACTTCTTTGACATCAGATAAAGGGATTTCCATTTTCTTCAGTATAGAAAGGGTTGAGGTCATACACATAGGAGTCACGGTTAAATCATCGGTCACCATGTACATTTTTGTTCCTCTAACAAAATTCTCTTGGCCTCGACGGAACACCGTTTCACGGAACAATCCCGAATCTTTTCCGATTGAATATGACAACCATTCTTTTTTCTGGTTCATATCCCGATGGTAATATAGAGTAACTTGTTCACTAAGAGGAAGAATCGTACCTTCGGAAACATAACCTTTAGGTAGATTGGGTTTCATCACCCTATTTTTGATACTTGGACTCACCCAATACTTGTCATCGATAAAATCCACTACGCTTTTATACAAATTGTCTATACTCTTAAGACAACTGTTACTACCCAAAAGGCACTCAACTCCTCCTAGTGGGATGGTAAGAAAAGAAAAAAGCAAATCTACGAAATCGTCATCGCCTTGAGCAAACAATAACTTATTGTTCGATTTTTTTACCACCAATCTTAAATTCATCTTCTTGGTCGCTTCTAAATTCTCCTTCTCTTGGAAGGAAATTCCCGCTTCATATTTTAGCCTGGCAAAGTCATCATAAACCTTTGTTTTATTGAGTATAAGGTCGGTAAGCGGAGTACGCGACGTTAACGAGCCCTTGAGCAAATCCATAACCTAAGGCGGACAATGATTGTTAAAATTCACGAAACCGACATAGTTCTATGCGAGAAATTTGTACTTTAGATCATCTATTTCAAGTTTACATGCAATAACTTAGCAAATTTATCAATTTTGGTCCTATTTTGCCAGAAATTTTAGTTTTAACAAACTCGGAATGCACTTATACGAATATTTTAAATATTATAAATGGTCCTTTAATTTGATTTGTAAACTTGTAACTCACACAATCAGAATTCTATGAACATTATGTTTGATGAAGAATTTATAACTTCTAAAAGTCGTACAAGCAAAATCCATCAAGTGCCACATCATGAAATGCAAAAATCAAGCAACATAAAACCAATAACTGCTAAATTGCAATTTTATTGCATGTGAAATTGAAATATAATAACTTAGACGACTAAACTAAATAGACAACATAGAGGACCAAAATTACAAAAAAAAAAAAAAAAAAAAAATATAATTTTATACAGTAAGGCTTCGTTTGGTTGGGGAGATTAACCTTAACTAAATAATGAGACTTTATTTGATATTTGGTATCCTCAATAACTTGTCGGGTCGACCCGTAAATATTATGTTATCATGCTTTATCTTGCCTTTTAGGCATATTTTTTTATTGGATCTTCTAAGATCTAATAATACAATTGAGTTTCATTAGATTATTTTAATTGTATCTTGGCTTATCTTATCTTGCCAACCAAACGAGGCCTAAACATATTCAATAAAAATTCCAAAAGTACTAATATAATCAAGAAACAAATTATATTACCTCATTGAACCCAAAAGTCACATTCCTTAGCTCTGCGCCTTTAGTGTCGGTGATGCCAAGATTTCCGAGAGTTTGCACGAAGCCTACCGCCAAATTAGGCACCATTCTCAGATCATCAGAGATCAAAAAAGAAGTCGTCTTAATCGTGAAAACTCCACCGGATCCATGAAGAGAAGTTTCAGACTCATCTAAATAAACGCTTTTGTTCTTCGTTTTCCCACAAAGGCAAGTTACGGTAGTATCTCCTCGCATTGCCACCTTTGACGACCATCGGTGTGTACAATTCCAATCCGGGCAAGAAAAGTACCTAGCGGTCAAAGGATCACTGATATCGAGTTTAAGCTTTCGGCATTCACCTTGAAACGAACTTACGGGATTGAGAAGCATGGACTTACGGAATGTACTCCGTAAGTTGATGCCGTCAAGATTCGATAATCCATCGTACAAAGTGGTTAAGCTTCCGATATTGAAAGGTGTCGTTGCGTCTTTATCTCCGTAGTGCTTCTTCAGAACTCTCACAATCTTTCCCAATGGCAAAGTTAAAAAACTCAGCACAACTTCCGCGAAATCGCTGTCGACTTCCGCAAATAGTACTTTGTTTTTCTCTTTGTTTATCAGAACTTTTAGAGAGAACTCAACTCCATTATCAAGAAACATAATGCTGTTGTACGAAATGGAATAAATCAGAGATTGAGTATTGATTTAAAAGGTGAGTGGAACGGAATAGCAAAAGATCCGTGTGATGGATTTCTTTGAAGAAAACAAATCGGCTTTGTTTGTAACGGTTTGGTGAGAGAGTTCCTTTTGGTTCGGATTCTAAATTATATTTGTTGTGCCATTTAACTTTTATTTTACTGGGATTCTTATTTCCCCCATGTAATTAGGTTATTTAGATATAATAAGATTTCCTATCATATTGGAAGAAAATAATCCGGAAGAAAAAAAAAAAGTAAACGCCGTAGACCGGCGAAAAAATCCGAAAGAAGAAAAAAAGAAATTGAAAAGTCAATGCCGAAGACCGGCGGTGAACGCCGGAATCCGGTGGCAAAAAAATGTTTTTTGAAAAAAAAAATTTGGGTCAAAATTGAATAATTTATGAAATTTGGGTCAAATTAAGGTTAAATTAAATTAAAGATGAAATTTGAGGTTAATATATTATACTATTATAATAAAATTTATTAGTTATATCATGGATGAAATAAGATTTACGCGTTTCTTTGTTTTTCTTTTATATTTTACTAGCAATTCTCCCCGTTCAATGCACGGGATTGCAAAAAGGAAGAAAATTTAAATGGCGGCCGTTATATGCAAGTCCATCTGTTTATAAGTTCAAGACCTCCAACATAAAAATACTAATTTACCCTTAATGAAATTCAAAAGTAAATAAAAAACACAAAATATTAAAAAAATAAAAAATATATTTCCTTTGTGCAAGACCAAATAAAATACATAACCCCAGAAATCTCCTTTCATTATTTCACGACTTAAAAATTTCCTCCTTCTTCTTCACAAAGCCACCAAGAAACCCTACACGCCGAAATTATCAAATACACACCAAACATTCACGATGGAGAACCCGATTTTGTAATCATTAATCGACATTACAACGCCATTTTTTTTTTGTAAAATCGAAGTTGTATAGCCGATTTGGTGAACAAATTTCGGCATCAGAACACCGATTTTTGTTAAATAAATCGGTCTGTATAAACCGATTTCCAGAACCAACGAAGAATAAAAAAAAAAAAAACCAATTTCAATCTCAATTTTTTTCCAAATAGCCTAAATCATTGCAACCCAACAAGAAATAAGTATAGATTAATGTTCATCCACACATATTTATCAAGAATCGATGCTCGATTGATGTTTTCGTATGTACAAACAAAAGTTTCATAAGAGGGCCTTACTTGTTGGTGGTGGTGGTGATGGTGCGGTGGAGATGGTTTGGTGGTGGTGATGGTGCGGTGGTGGTGGCTTGCTGATCGTCGCCGGCGGTCTGGTGGTGGTCGTGCGGCAGTCTTGGACGGTGGTCGTGCGGTGGTCTTCTGCGGTAGTCGTGCGGCGGTCTTCTGCCATGGTCGTGACTGTGCGGCCGTGTTTTGTTTTTCCGTATTCTTTTTTTTTTTAATTTCTTTTGAGTTTTTTATTTTTTGGTTTTGTACAAATAAAAAATAGGGTTAATTTGTATTTAGGTATTATTTGAGGATAAGGGTATATTCGTCCTCTTTGGTCTTGCTATAATAAAATTAAATTAATTTATGGATTTGAACTAATAAATCCCTTAATGTGGGTTTGAACTAATAAAAAAAATGGGCTTGCATATAACGGCCGCCAATTTAAATATATGATAATTAAATTGTATTAAATAAAAAGAGAAAAAAAGCTGGAAAATAGGAGATGAAAAAAATACTAATAATTATTATTAAAAAAATTACAAATATGCCATTAGGGTTTCTTAGGTTGTCCTAATGTTTCTTACTTTTATAAATAAGATATCCATATACAGTAAACCTCTCAGTTTGAGCACAACATGATACACATGTTAGGAGGATCACAATTTTGTAAAATTAGTTCTTCTTGTTAGAAGGAAAAAAATTAGTTCTAGACGAATGTTTTATCAAGGAAAAAAATTTGTATAGAAGCACAAAATTAGAGTAGATATATAGCAAAATCTTTGAACCATTTTAAGATACCAAAGTATTGTATGATTCGATTTGGATATACTAATTTTATATATATGAGCTCAACAGTTCAAATCAATCTTTTGTTCTTTGTTTAAATATACCACAAATCAAATTTTCCATATCATTTCTCAAGTTTAACCAAGTCCTATATCTGTTTTTTAAGACGTTAGAAACATCATAATTTAGTTTGATTATAGGCACTCATTAAAAACATATTTTTGGATGTTGTTACTTATCAGTGACCAAATTAACATTAGTAAACATTGAAACAAATTCCGAAAAGGAAATTGACCCTCCAAAATGAGGTGTATGCTTGAATTGTAGCGAGCACACCATGTTTGCAAAAAGAAGCCGAAAGAATAGTTTGCTATGTGCTCAATGCTCTTGTATTTATATCTCTGGCTATAAATTATTATTTGGGATTCTTTGCCCGGACCAAAATAGAAGCATCCGCACTAGTTACGTACACTACAAGAAAAAGTTGCATTAGCGACACCCCAATTGTGACAAATACAAAAGCTGTCACTTAATGTACACATTAAGTGACAACATCTCTTTTATTGTCACTAATAGTTCTTTTTGTTGTCACTTAATTATTATTTATCGTCACTATAGAGCATTAGCGACATCCCGTTAGTGACAAGTATAGTGACGACACTTTTTGCCTAAGTATGTGAAAAATAGGTGTTGTCACTAAAAAAAATTTATTTTGTAGTGGTACAACCTCTGCAGCCGATTCAGTTGTTGGGGTTTCATGAAATTTCAATGATCGAGTTGCCTTATTTATATTCTGACAAGTACAAATAGTTAGAGATAAAGTTTTGGAAAGCAAAGACACGAAAAAGCGCTTATGATAAAACTTGTAATTACCATTAATTTGTCCGGGAATACATTTTGTATCCGACAAAGTATATTGTGTGTGTACAGATATGAAAAATATGTAAAGAGATTAGCTAACAAAAATTCAATTGCTCTAGAACCTAGTCTATATATTATGTTTTGCTCAAGTGAGAAGTGAGATAAATGAATAAGTCCTCACTGCAAGGAATAGTGAGGCCGCCCATCGAATGACGAAATCTGAATTCTTCTTCAGTTTGGCATAGCAATTCTTGAAACAAAGGATCATTCAAATATGATAATGGAATAACAAATCGCTTCTTTTCACTCTCCCAGACATAAACAGCCAAATGGCCCTTTGGAACTTCAGTTGATCTCTTTTCAGCCGATAAAGACCGCCTAAGCATTTTATGGATAGCCATCGATTTTTGTTGGAAGTGAAAATCTTGGTGAGGCTGAAGATGAAAGCAAAGAAATATATGAGGGTTTAGTGAAGCAGATGAAAATCTTGAAAATCGAGTTTTGAAGGCTGGTTGTGAGTTTAGAAATGTGTCGTGTAAACATATATATATAGATGAACTTGTAAATACCATAATCCTCTTAGCTGGATTGAGTGGTTGCGAAGTGGCCAAAGGGTATATTGATTTATGAAGAATCACATGGTTTTGTCGGTAAAATCTTCACAAAATTTGAGCAAGAAAATGTGATAAGACCCACCGAATTAAATGTGGCATAAGTTAAGATTACAAAACATAACTTAGCATTTAGGATAACATTTGCCAACTGCACTAGCAAATGGAAAATCCAATGTATATGTTTGGTAGACGGCAATCAATTAGCAAGTATAATTGGATATATACCAAACCCTAAGTTACATATAGCAACATTTTAAGGGTCACATTAGAATGATGCTATCGATATATGTGTAGGGCCTGCATTTTGTAAGGCTTACATGCATTAGTTACAACAGAAAACTAATTATAGGGTGGTTTTAGGGCCATGTTGCCATTGTTGGTGGGATACAACATTTTTCGATCACATAAATTCATGTTATTGGCCTAATTAATTCATTATGATTTTGTTTTTAAAGACATATCCATGTGATTTCATATTATGTGTTTTCGAGTTTCATAGAGCAACATTTCTTTATAGTCTATATATACAAACACCATTTCTTGATTACAACCATCATCAACAACTCCTCCTTACTCAGCTCTCACTTTTTTCAAATACTTGTAAACTTACATCAAAGCAAGATTCACTTCATACAAAAATGGCCATCAGCCAAATAGTACTGAAACGATCTTATCCAACGAAAGAAGATCAAATGAAGTTCCAAAGGGGCATTTAGCTGTTTACGTCGGTGAAAATGAAATGAAGAGATTTGTCATTCCATTGTCGTATTTAAACCATCCTTCGTTTCAAGAATTGCTATTCCAAGCCGAACAAGAATTCGGATTCCATCATCCAATGGGCGGTCTTACTATTCCTTGCAGGGAGGATTTATTCGTTGATCTTACATCTCGCTTGAGCAGAACATGATATGTATATAGTTAATTAGACATAAACTAGGTCTTAGGGCAATAGAATGTTTATTAGCTAGTTCGTGGACGATTTTGTTGGCTTTTTGTTTTTGTACACAAAGAAGATACTTTGTCAGCAGGTAGAAGATGTACTCCTGCACAGATAGATTAATGGTATTACTTATGAAACGTGTTTGTAACATTAGTTTCTCCAAGAAGTATTGTTCTTCTTGTTTCTATATGAATTCAACAATTAAAATCTTGTTGTTCTAATTATATTGTTTTCCCTTATGATATAAACATCTGCATAAGTGAGTTTTACTGAGAAAATATTGAATCCAAGAAACAATTCTAAAAAAAATGATTTTTGGGTGCCAAGTGCCAATCACTTTATATTTGAAGGGTGCAATTTGCAAAGTTTGCAATAGAAGGGTTGAAGTGTTAAGAACATGTTAAGAACAGCTTCCACCCCTCCTAGTTGAATTTTTATATTCTTTGAATTGGAACTTTAATTTCTAAATATGGACCCAAATTGCAATATTATGAAACTTTAACTAAAATCCTACTTTGACTTTTCTTCTACAACCAAAATAATGCGCCGCCAACTACTCTTTCCCATATCCGCTGCTCACCAGCTCAGGCATTTCCACACCCTAATAGTTCAAAAACCATCATCATCGAACAAACGCAAGACTGACACATCTCTCTTTCAACAGAGTTCATCATCGGCGATGTCATATCACTCTATTGGTGAATCATCCCGTTAAATGTCGTGAACGACAGAAGCGGCCAGTGAATCCTCCTGATTAGCCATGCAAATGAAAGGACGTGAGCGACGAGTCTTGCTGTCTCCGACCTAAAATCCGTAGCCCCAGGGGCAAATCCGGACCTTTTTGTAACGGGGCCGAAATTTTCTTTCTAAAGAATAGGTTAAAATTTTCGAATGTTCACCGATTTTTTTTTGGAATTATTCACAAAAAGGTGCTAAAATAAGTGTATATTATAATTTTTATATAAAAAGTATAAATTTAGGGGTTTTTTTGCATAACTCCCCAACCAAGCATTTTTATTATTTTAGGTTTATGGGCTATATATTTTTCATCAATAAGTCCATCCCTTTAATATTTATTATAAATAAAGGAAACATTAATGTATATGCCACTATTACCCTCAATCCTTTATACTCAATTCTTAATTGTAACCCCAATTTAATCAATTTTGTCCATAAAAATCCAATTTTGACCGCAAAAAATCAAATTTTGACTTTTCTTTTTTCAAAAAAAAATTTTGCCGCCGGATTCCGGCGCTGACTTTTCGATGTTTTTTTTCTTCTTCCAGATTTTTTCGCCGGTCTCCGGCGTTGACTTTTCGATTTTTTATTTATTTATTTTTTTTTTCTTCTGGATTTTTTCGCCGGTATCTGGCGTTGATTTTTTTCAGTGTTTTTTTAAGGGTTTTTTTTTATTTTTTTATTTTTTTTACGTCCACCGCTAAACGTTGACCGTAATTGTGCTGTCACTGAATAGTAAATTAACGTAATTATACTGTCAATGACAGTTAATTAACGTAATTGTACTGCCGTTGACAATACATTTATGTAATTGTTCTGCCGTTGACAGTAAATTAACGTAATATTATTATTTTTTATTTTTTGATATTTTTTTTATTTTGTTTGATTTGTTGACAAATCAACGTAATTATATTACTGTCGTTAACAGTAAAATAATTGTAAACACAATAATATTACCGTCAATGACATCAATATTATTATTTTTTTGGGTTTTTTGTTTTGTTTGAGTTATTTATGGAGTAACATAATAATATTACTGTCTATTATTGTAATATTACTGTAAATACAATAATATTACTGTGGTTGACGGTAATACTACTGTTGTTATAGTAATATTGTTGTCAACCGCATCAATATTATTATTTTGTTTGGATTTTTTTGTTTGTTTGAGTTATTCACGGAGTAACGTAATAATATTACACTAGGCCAAATTTCATTTCAGGCGATGTTTTTTTTTTTTTGCGACGATAATGTTTTAGTCGCTTGTATTGCGCCGTTTTCTTTACATATCGTCGCAATAATGCACAATTTAATTCAAATTTTAAAAAAAGAGTAAATATTGCGACGATTCCAAATTACGTCGCAAAAATCATCGCAAATTTGAAAACGAAAAGTTCCTTGAAGAAAAGGCGACGAATCTCTTATATACGTCGCACAAATGCGACATTAATGTAAATTTTCGTCGCAAGCGAAAAAAATATTTTTTTATTTTTTTTAATTAATAATATTTGCGACGATTGTTAAGAAACGACGCAAGGTGATTGGAAAATTTGCGACTATTAAACATTTTCGTCGCAATGGTTTTTCAATTAAAAATTTTTAAATTTGTTTTGCGACGTAAATTGTGCAATGGATTGAAACGTCGCAATATAATCGATTTTTTTTTTCACAATTTTTTTGTTGCGACGTTTAATTAGGTAAAGTCGTTATTTTATTTCCATAAATTTGTTGTGGCGACTAAAATACACAATAACGTCGCAATGAGATTTTCGATCCTGCAACTAATAAGTAAAAACGTCGCGAAACCGTCTATTATTGTAATATTACTGTCTATTATTGTAATATTACTGTGGTTGACGATAATATTACTGTTTTTATAGTAATATTACTGTCACTCACAGTAATATTAATTCTTTTGGCTTTTTATTATGTTTACATTTGTTGAACGGTCAACATAGTAATATTACTCTATTACACAATAATAATGAGTTTTGTTGTGTTAATATTACTGTGTTAGAGATTAATAAAGCAATATTACTGTGTTAAACTGTAGTTTAGTTATTTTTACTGTGTTTAACAGTAATATAATTAATATTACTGTCAATCATAGAAATATTGTTGTTTAAACGAAAAAAAAATGTTACAGAAAAAAAATCAAAAAAGTCAACACCGGAAACCGGCGAAAAAATCCGGAAGGAAAAAAAAAAGTCAACGCCGGAGACCGGCGAAAAAATACGGAAGAAAAAAAAATAAAAAAAATTGAAAAGTCAACTCCGGAATCCGGCGGCAAAAAACAAAAATTGAAAAAAAAAAGTGTTTTGAAAAAAAAAAGTTTTCGGTTAAAATTGAATAATTTGTGAAATTTGGGGTCAAATTGAGGTTTAATTAAATTAAGGATGAAATTGGAGCATACTAAAGTATGATGGGCTATTTTAGTCTTTTACAAAAATCTGAACCATGTGTGAACTTATTTGTAAAAGAGTTTTTTGTCCGAATCTCTTTATGAATAAGTACACATTGATGGGCTTATTTGTAATGACCCCTACTTTTTATATTATGAAGGGCGAAATTGTACAATCAATTCCAACAGCTATAGCCAATGGCTAACGGTTGTAGATGATAAGGGATATTTTGTATTTTCCGATACTATAAGGGGTACAATGCGATAATGGCTATAGTATGAAAGACTATTATTTAACTTTATGCGGAAAACCTTAATCACAGAATCTTGAAATCAAATTCACCTTAAGAACATAAGCAAATAATTGAGACTATCGACATACCGTTCGCCATGGATTTCGATAGACACGATGAACGATTAAGCGCAGCCTAGCCAGGCCTCCCTGAATCTCCTTGTGAGAACCTTATTCGTAGACACACCTTCTTCTCTCTATCTCTCCAATATCACAACTCGTAAATATTCTGTAAGTGATGAAACTCTCAAATTGCGTCTGATGGTTGAGGAGAAGAGTTGTGGATTCTTTTATAGACGAGAGAAGAGGGTCACGATTGATTCGTAATGGCAGAAGACAAATCCCACCCATCATGGTCTTTTATTGCCATCAACGTTACAGATCAATTACCATAAAATCAGCATTAATTCCATAATTGAATTACCCACAATTAATTAATTAAATACAAAGGTTAATGGGCCATTAAATAAAATAAAATTAACATTCTTTGACTTGGCCCATTGAACCGTTTAAGAAAAACAAGTTTAAAAAATATTTGACTCGGTGGGTTCTTCATACAAAACATTTGACACGTGATCACGATTTTAAAAGAAAATTAAGCTGATTACCGTAATAGGTAAATAGAGTACTTTAAGACTAGAACTAGTTTGAGTTATTAATGTAAATCATAGCGCTCGTATGATTCATTCATCATATTCCCTTCTATGTATCACGCCACTAATAACCCTTACTATTCTAATTCATAATAGCCCCTTTAATTTTGTCTTGTTAGGACAAATCCTGTTAAATCCAAATATAATATGTGCACACATAATTGGAAACAGGAAAACATAAACATTTGATTAAAATTAAGTGTCAATTACAATCATAACTCATCAAATCATGGATTCCTCAAAAGACACATTCTAATAACATGTTCCTCATATGTCTTTACAGGCAATCCCTTGGTTAATGGATCGGCAACCATAAGAGTTGTACTTAAATTTTCTATTGACACTTGTTGTTTCTGGACTCTTTCTTTAACAACCAAGTACTTAAGATCCATGTGCTTGGATCCACTTGAATACTTTCTGATACGAACCCCGTAGAACTTGTTACGAGACCCAAATACCCTACGCGGAAGCAAGATCGAAAACATCCAAAAACAAAGATTCAAAACGGTGGAACCGCGACCCGTTGCCTATAAAGAGGCAAGAACCTTGGTATGTGAAGACGCCACAATCGATTGTGAAAGATTCGATTGGTAAGTCGGGGTGAACAAACGGAATCCACCGATATGTTCGAAAAGTTCTTAAAGAACCAAAGAGAATAATCTCATAACTTTATTCAAAATTCGTCCTCCTCTTTAAAAGGATTCGTCCTCGAATCCGGACAAATATCAGAAGGAGTACAAACAAAATCGATTTCATAATCGATCTCTCCCAGCCCCTCCAAAGTAAATGACCATGAACGAATTCACGATCCCCGACTTTTCGACATTTGCAGTCTCTACATGGACACCTTATTTTGTCATCAATGGTCGCCTTATCGAAAGCAAAGTTGAGAAATTCTAAACAACCATTTTGAAATGCGTCTAATCGATGATCATCTAGCAAAACCCAACTCCTATCCTTCGGCATTTTTATTTACAAAATATTCGCAACTGAGGAACATAGAAGGTAACGAGAGAGTTAAATTTATATCTTCGTCTCTCTCGGAATAATATAGGAAACTGATTAATCTGAATATTTGAAATTATGTGTGTTAAATGCCCATATCTTACTTATACTTAGCCTGATGAAGTTAATAAAATATTGTTAGCATATAAAGAGTATTTGAAACTGTTATGGGTTTAGAGAGAGATTGAAAATTGTGATCACTGTTATGGATTTACCATTATATTAACCATTCCCATTAAAATCACTGCTTAGTATCATCATCATCAACAATTAATAAACAAAATTCTAAATTAACCCATTAAAATAATTTAACTTACCCTCTACAACTTCGTGCAGTGGTTTGTTCAAATCCTTGGGATTTATGAAGTCTGTGATTCCAATTGCTTTACCTATTAAAACAAAATTTCAAAATTTATTGATTATTAATTACTCCAAGTGGATGAATATACTATAGTACAATAAATTAAATGGCGAGTTTATTTATTTATTAATTTAATTTGATACCTTAAATAATTTTATCGGGATTAATGTCAACTCCAATAATTCTTGATGCTATCAACCACCATCTACTTCGGAGATACCTACTGAAACAAGTGCCGTCCCCGATTCCTCTTATTGGAGAATCTATATCACAGCTGGCACTAGAGAATACTGGCTCTTATTCCTCGTAATCTGTTTAAAAGTATAGATCACGGTTTGCCCAGGGGATATAGCTATTGAGGTAAGATCTCAGACGAAGGAATGAAATATAAAATATGTCCTCTCGTTCTTGCCCCTTCAACCACCTTCACATTAATTCAATCAAATTGCAGCTGTCAACATTATTTCGATTTTTTTTTTTTAAGAAATAATTTTTCTTTTGTTTTCTAATAATAATAATTCATGAATCATTGATAATAAAATATATAAAAATATATAAAATATAATATGCAGAATAAATAAAAAACTTACGGCAATCCCACGGCTCCGACGGCGGGAGCGGCAGCGGCGGTGTGAAACGGGGAGGAGGAGCGGGAGAGGAAGGCTTCGGTGGTGGCTCGGCCCGATGGGGGTGGATTTCTGTGGAGAAAATTGAAGCGGCGGCGGCGGCGGTGTGGAAGACGGAGGAGGAGCTGAGATAGGGAGACGGCGACGGGGAGACGGCGGTGGCTATCTCGTCGACCTTGTGCCGCGACACCGACGGCGACGGGGAGACGACGGAGTGATTTGCTTCGGCGGAGGAGGGGTGTGGGACTGTGGGAGCAGCTGTGATTTGGGAAGAGAGATTTGGGAAAACGTGGTTCTGAAATTAGGGTGGGGAAAGGGGTTTTAATTGTAATTTGCGACGTTTATAATTATTAGTCGCAAGACCGAAAATTTACTTGCGACGTTTTCCTACATTTTCGTCGCCAACACAAACTTATGGAAATAAAATAGCGACTTTAATTAATTAAACGTCGCAAAAGAAAAATTGTGAAAAAAAAACCAATTATACTGCGACGTTTCAGTCCATTGCACTATTTACGTCGCAAAAAAAATTCAGAAATTTTTAATTGGAAAACCATTGCGACGAAATAATATATAAACGTCGCAACTCTTCCAATCACCTTGCGGCGTTTCATAATTATCGTCGCCAATATTATTAATTAAAAAAAAAAATAAAAGATATTTTTTCTCTTGCGACGAATATTCATAATAACGTCGCAACATTGCGACGTATATAACTGATTCGTCGCCGGAACTTTTCGTTTAAAATATTGCGACGATTTCTGCGACGTAATTTAAGAGCGTCGCAATATTTACTCATTTTTTATAATTTTGTATTTAAATTATGCATTATTGCGACGATATGTTAGTAAAACGTTGCAATATGAGCGACATTTTCAGTATCGTCGCAAAAAAAACGTCGCCTGAAATGAAATTTGGCCTAGTGGTAGCAAACTTACACATCTTGGCACCACATTCGCAAAACACACCATCTATCAGCCATTGAAGCGTAAACCCTTGTGAGTATTTTGTAGCTCGAAGCCCCAATGCGTCAATCCTCGACACCACCATCTCATCATGATGCACAATGGGAGTTTGCACTCCGGGTAGTTCAACGTTAACTTCGATGCATGGCTGGATCATATCATTCTCCACCTCTTCAAAAGGATTCACCCTCGAATCCGAACCTTCTTTTTCTTCTTCAAGTGCTGGAGCGGTTTTGCACTTTTCATCCTCTTCGGGCTGCAACTCAACAATATCTTCTTGCATCCCTTCAATTTTTACACCACTGCTTTCCACGATGTCTAGAATATTTTCCTCCATGGGAATTTCAATGTTATCATTCCTCTGAGGTGGTGATGACACGTAAATAATCCTTTTCTCCTTTGTAGAATCATCCTCAATGTTGGAGCACAAGTTCACGAATTGCTTGCTCGGACACTCTCCTCTCTTAGTCTTGAATTGCTGCTCGGTTTTTGATTTCTCTCTTTTAGGCTTTTGCAACGATTCTCTCACCATGCTCGTTGGATAACTCCTTTGCGATTCCCACCTCGGCGAACTCCGTTCTTCTGACTTAGTAACTTGCCTCATGCTTTGCATCTTCAATTCCCTATAATAATGGGCAGGAACGAACCTCTTTCTCATAACTGCCTTCATGGACTCCCAAACATCAATTGGTGGTTCACCACAACGCCGCCTAGTTAAGACAAATTGGTCCCACCAACTAATTGCATAGTCAATGAACGCTTTGACGGCGAGCTTCACCTTCTTCTTCTCGGAATAATAATGATAATCGAATACGAGCTCAATCTTTCTTTCCCATTGAATGTACGCATCAGGATCACTCTTACCTTGGAAAGATGGTATTGTCAACTTGAGTGAGCTGAAGTTTTGATCTACGCCATCTCTTTCTCGACCAAAATATCCTCGGCTCGATCTATCCATTCCAGACCCTCGTCCCATACTCTCCCTCCTTGATTTTGTAGTGTTCACACCAAAATTTCCATCACGATCTACCTCTTTATCAGGATAAGGAATAATTGGTTGGTGCACATCACGCTGTACGTATGACCCTCGAACATGTTGATCTTTGCGTAGTTCCTTTGGTTGGGTAACAATTCCTTCCATCCGATCTTGGAGTTCTTGGAAGCGTTTATCCATTGGCGACATCCTACGCTGCTCAATTCTTTCTTCTTTATAATAGACCTTCTCGGACATGATCAAAGCAATTTTTTTTCTTTTTTTTATTTTTAACGACACTAACAAAACCTAACTTGGGCTCTAACAAACTACAAATAAAAGATAAATTTCAATTTTTTTTTTTTTGGACTTTAGACAAAACCTAACTTAGACTCAAAGAAACTCAAAACAAAATAACAAAAAATTCGATTTATTTTTATTTTTGACTCTAAACAACTTAACGAAGAATAAGAGAAAAGAGGACTAGAAGACTCGACAAAAGACAAAAGAAAACTACGATGACACGAACAAGACTGACTCAAAAATAAAGATAAAGATAGGTGAAACCTGTTTTGGATGTTGGCTCTGATACCAACTGATACGAACCCCGTAGAACTTGTTACGAGACCCAAATACCCTACGCGGAAGCAAGATCGAAAACATCCAAAAACAAAGATTCAAAACGGTGGAACCGCGACCCGTTGCCTATAAAGAGGCAAGAACCTTGGTATGTGAAGACGCCACAATCGATTGTGAAAGATTCGATTGGTAAGTCGGGGTGAACAAACGGAATCCACCGATATGTTCGAAAAGTTCTTAAAGAACCAAAGAGAATAATCTCATAACTTTATTCAAAATTCGTCCTCCTCTTTAAAAGGATTCGTCCTCGAATCCGGACAAATATCAGAAGGAGTACAAACAAAATCGATTTCATAATCGATCTCTCCCTTCGGTAGCAAACTTACACATCTTGGCACCACATCGCAAAACACACCATCTATCAGCCATTGAAGCGTAAACCCTTGTGAGTATTTTGTAGCTCGAAGCCCCAACGCGTCAATCCTCGACACCACCATCTCATCATGATGCACAATGGGAGTTTGCACTCCGGGTAGTTCAACGTTAACTTCGATGCATGGCTGAATCATATCACTTTTCATTCTTAAAGAAGAAAACGGCTACGGTGTTATCACAATATATCTTCAAAGGTTTAGCAATTGAGTCAACAGCCTTAAGCGCTAAGATAAAATTTCGCAACCATAGTGCATGACTCGAGGCCTAAAAACATGCTACAAACTCAGCCTCCATTGGCAGTCGGATTTTTGGGGATTGCGCTTATCGTGAATGTGAAGATAAATCTCATATGTTTTGTTTGTCCATGCAGTATCCTATTCACATATGTCTCTTCACTCATGTTTATTTCTCATGTTTACCTCTTGTCTTGCATTAGGCATTTATAAAAAAAAATAAAAAATGAGACGGATTTTTTTATGTGCCGGTTAAATTTGAATTTTGTTGCAACCGGATCTATTGAGCTTACTCCTCTCATCTCCACGTTTCTTACGAAGTTTGGCAAAGTCTGTAGTCTTTGTTATTTAATGTTGGATTTGATATCACTATCCTTTGATTTTCACATTGCAATTATCGTGTGGTATTGAGTTTATGAGTTTGTGATTTTCTGTGCACGTTATGTATGGTGACTCTTCTCACTTGCTTTCAAGATTCTCTATTCGTTTGATCTTTTTGTTAAGTGTTTGAACAGATTGATCGACACATCGAGATCATTAGTCCATGTTGATTTATCTATGCATGGTGATTGCCCAAAAAAAGGGGGAGAAAAGAACAACAACGCTGGCATGAACACAGGGGGAGTTCCGACAACTGTTGCTATAGTGCATCAGACAGTTGCTGGAACAATACATGAATGCAGGGGGAGTTCAGACAACTGTTGAGACAGTGCATCAGACAACTGTTGGAATAATGCAGAAATTCATAGGAATTCATTCATCTATTGGCACAGTTGACGAGTATTGTGAAGGGAAGTTGATTCTACTACTGCATATCTTTTTTGTGGGAAGTTGATTTTGTTACTGCATATCCTTTTGTTCCCTGCTTATTTGAACCATTTTGAGTATCTGCCTTTCTAGGTTATTTTTTGCTAAGAGCTCATACAGTTCGATGAACTGTTGCAACAGTTTATATTTGCAGATATTATTGTCAATTTGCTAACTATTGTTCATGCAGGTACCATATATTTAGGGGGAGTAAATTGTTCTGATCAATCAATGCCAAAGGGGGAGAGTGTTAGAATCTCGATGGGATTCTAAGTCCACAACACCAAGTGGAATTCTATGGAGATGTGTATTAATATGAGGAACATATTTTCCTTAGTTATCTAATTAGATAATTTGAGAAGAAATAATTTATATCTCCATATTAATCACCTGAACGTGTATCTCCAAAGTAGAAGGAATTTCACATTCTTAATATTGTGTTTATTGTCATTAATTGGTTTAGGTCTTCACAAGAATATAAAAGGAGGAGCTAATGCTGATGTTATTTGCTGAGTCTTTTATCACGTGGATGATTTACCACGTCGCCCTCCACCACCCTCCAAGTCTACCGAGCCAAGTAAGCAAAGGGGAATAATGAATGCATTTACAAGAGGAGCTGCCTAAGGATCATTCACATGGGGAGATCCACATGCAGGGGGAGCTGACTCCGTTGTGAATCACCTGCCGAAGCCACTACTATGGGAACAGTTGCTGAAATTGTGGCACTTACTATTGCAGCAGTTGATGCCACTCTTGTTGTTGAAAGAGTTGATGATGATCTTTAGTTTTATTTGCTTCCGTCTAATCATCTGATTGTTTTATTTTCAGGTTTTTTACTCAGCGGGAGAAAATAATTATAATCAATAAACGATAAAGGGGGAGATTGTTAGAATCCCTTGGATTCTAATTATACGAGAATTAATGAAACTTGTGCCACAAGTTTGCATATACCGTGAGCTAAAGAAGGGAAGAGTCCTTGTAGCTTTTAATTCTTAGAATTTGTCATTAATTGATTTATAATAGGAATTATTCTTCTAAAGAGTTTCCTTGTATTGAAAATATTATTTCCTATGTAATTAAGAGTTTCCTAACCCTAATGGACTCTATTTCCTTGTAGGATTCTTATAACCTGTAGAAGTATAAATAGAGCAGCACGGCGCCTCATATTGTACGCCTTTCGTTGGAGAGAAAAATCATATTTTTCTGCTCTTTTTATTGCTGCGCCTGGAACATCTTTTTATCGAGAGAAAATATACAGAGAAAATATTCTTGGCTCTCGTTTTTATGGTTCCATCGTGATACGTGATTTTCATAGAAAATATACCGGCTTCAAGGCTTTGTGGTGAAGACACCAAGATTCAAGGAGTATCACAAGTTTGCTTATTCTATATAAAAAGAAGATTGGTTCTTCGGGAGAGAGGCTTAAACAGATCTCGGGAGGAGATCGATCCGCCGACTGAGGAATTCAGCGTTCAAGGGAGTTCAACCGTGTGGAGCAAGGGACGTGCTGCAAATTGAAGATTTATAATCCAGCGTAGTATACAAGAACGACGTCAACAAAGAGGGTGTCTTTGTATTTTGATTAAGTCCTACTATTGTATTCGTCAAACAAAAAATTAGTAAATTTTATTTGCAGGTCCCCGTGGATGTAGGGTACAATTGTATCTGAACCACATTAAATTTGTGTCTCGTTTATTTCTGTTTTTACGAACTGCTTCACGAACTGTTGCAACACTTCACGCAACAGTAACGAAAAACTGAATCTGACACAAATAATTTATATCTGCACGAAATAAAATTCTAACAAAATTCATCTTAAGAACATAAGTACATAATTGGGATTATCGACATATATACCGTTCGCCATGGATTTCGATAGAGACGATGAACGATTAACGATAGCAATCTACAAGCCGAGCCTAGCCTAGCCAAGCCTCCCTGAATCTCCTTATGAACCTTATTCGTAGACATACCTTCTTCTCTCTATCTCTCCAATATCACAACTCGTAAATATTCCATAAGTGATGGAACTCTCAAATTGTGTCTGATGGTTGAGGAGAAGAGTTGTGAATTCTTTTATAGACGAGAGAAGAGGGTCACGATTGATTTGTAATGGCAGAAGACAAATTCCACTCATCATAGTTTTTTATTGTCATCAACGTTACCATAAAATGAGCCTTAATTCCATAATTGAATTACCCACAATTAATTAATTAATTAATTACAAAGGTTAATGGACCATTAAATAAAATAAAATTAACATAGTACTGGGGTGGAAATTGTATTTTACCCTTTTATGAATGATGCTTATAAGCTTGTGTCATAAGTAATTAATCCAGAGAATGAGCATTATTCAATCAACCAAAATTCGACCTTTATAATTCAACCGAAAATGAATCGAGCATGAGCTCGGACCGAGCTTCATCCCATAGATCAAGCTTCGTTCGTTCTCAAAGGAGTAATATATATATATTTTAACCACAAAATTGTTATCGAGCATCGAATAGTTTAATTTGATATCTCATTTAGTTTCTTTAATTACGCATAATTCATTTGTTACAGGCAGTAGTCACATGCATGATACACTGGCGTACATATACATATATTTAATTAATATTTAATATGGCAAACATCATATTTCATTACAAAACGTACACCAGTGTAGAGCAAAACACAATATCCCGACTATATTAATTTTCATAAGTAATAATTATTATTACTTATGAAAAAAAAGATCATATATAATCCATATATATATATGTGGAATAGGGTAGGGACAAGACAAGTAATTAATTAATTAATGATGATCCGTTGATGATTAAATTAGATTCTTCAAGTCTGAGGCGCTCTTTGAACTGAGAAATGTAGCTGGTAGCTCTGTTGTCCACGTGTTCATCTCCACCGCCGCCGTTGCGACCATGAATATAACCATCATCCTCGGACTTGACGAATCTGCCATCATCATGCCTGAACGACACCAGCTGGGAAGCTGCCCTAATTGGCTTCACGGCTGCTGCACACTGCACTGTTGTTGATGGAGTCGGCTTCGCACCTCTATAGAAAGACATTACCAACTTGCTTTTCATCAAACCCCGTTTGTTGCTTCCAACTACCTCCATTAATTCTCGACTCAAATATATTAATTAGTATTTAAAATAATTATATAATTAATTAGTAGTAGTAGTAGCTACTGTGGTGAGTATATATGTATAGAGAAACTGAGGGCTCTAGCTATATATATATACATGATGTTGAAAAGAAGAGATTTATATGTACATATGTTTAATATATTTGATGAGATAGAAATGAATCTCTCTTTTAATTTGTAGTAGGGATATATTCTTGTGCACATATTAAATTTGATTTGATGATCACTTTGTAAGATTTGAACTATGTATATATATATATATATGGATATTATTGTTAATATATGTATTAGCCATTAGGAGATCGATAGAGAGGAATAGATCATCTTGTTTCTTTTAAATCAACCGCCGCCGTGTCACCGTCGTCTTTTATCTATTTGCCCCGTGCCGTCGGATCTGATTCCTCCAGATCTGAACCCAAATTAAATGTAATCTCATATAATTGATTGTTTAGTAATCCACTATTATAGAATATATTTTTTCCAATAATTTTGCTAGAAAGTGGATTTTATTAACTTGTTAGTGCCAGCTGAGGTGGCAGCCTATCCATTATAATATTATATAGGTGTTTCATGAGGAAATCCCCTCATTACTTCTTTTAATGGAGAGAGGCTCAAAATATTTCTCTTCATTTGAAAATAGCCTACAATCATTTTAAGCTATTATGTTTTTCAGCTTTGCCCTGCCCGCCACATCATCACTGTGTCACGCGCTTAGCGTTTTTATTTTCTCCTTTCTTTTTTGTATCAGTTTCATTAATCGGCTATGAAGCATAGTCAATTAGCCTTAATCGACTATGTTTCATAATCGATTAAGGTTCCAGCTTGCGCGAATTTCTCTACACACGCCGTCCTCCGCCCGATCCACCAAAAAACCCTTGATCTGCCTCCCCATCGTCACCACAACATCGCCACACCACACATCTGCATCCCACCCCGTCGCAAAAGATTATTATTTATCAATAAAATATAAAAAAATCATAGTTGATCTATAATTGCTTTAATGCAATAGGAGGAAGGGTCAAGGCAGCAGGTAACACTAGCTGGTTTCGAACCAGACAAAAGCAACTGGGGCTGGAATTGGTTGGAGTGATGGATGGTTGTTCGCCCTTGGGAAACCTGCCATAAATATTTCGAATGGGAAGGCTCCTTCTCGTTCAATCCAGAAGAAGAAAAGGGTTGTGTCCAATTCTGATAGCTACAGCGGTTTTTCACCCAATATGTCGGCCAATGTTCGTCGGAGCAATATTTAACGACGCCGCCGAATTCTGATCGATAAGAGAATAAACAGATCGAGAAGAAAAAAGAAAGCGAGAGAGAGAGAAGACGAACGAGAGAAGAGAGAAGAGAGAATATAACAGAGAGAAGAGAGAAGAGAAGAGAGGGAAGAAAAAGAAAAGAATAACAACGGCGTAAGATAAAGATGTTAAAATTTAGGGTTAGGAGTAGGGTATAATTGGGAGATTACCTTTATTAAGTATCCAAACTAATAGCAAAAGAGGTTTTCTCTAATTATTTTTGGCAGGGGGGATTTCCTTAATTACATTTCCTAGATGAGGGGGTTATTGTTAATTTTCCCTGTAATATATATGGGGGTCTTTATAAATAAGCCCATCAATAGATACTTATTCATAAAGATATTCAGATAATAAACTCATTTACAAAAAAGTCCACATATGATCAAGATTTTTGTAAAAGACTAAAATAGCCCCTCATACTTTAATATGCTCTAATATCATCCCTTAATTTAATTTAACCTCAATTTGACCCCAAATTTCATAAATTATTCAATTTTGACCCAAAACACATTTTTATGAACAATTTCATCCGTCACCACCGTTGACTTTTTTTTCTCCTGATTTTTCCGCCACCGGTATCCGGCGTTGACTTTTTCGAAATTTTTTTTCTTTCTTTCTTTATTTCTTTTTGTAACATCCTTTTTTTCTCGTTCAAACATCAATATTGCTGTGATTGATAGTAATATTAACTATATTACTGTTAAACACAGTAAAATTAACTATACTATAGTTTAACACAGTAACATTGCTATATTAATCTCTAGCACAGTAATATATTAACACAACAAAACTCATTATTATTGTGTAATAGAGTAATATTACTATGTTGACCGTTCAACAAATGTAAACATAATAAAAAGCCAAAATAATTAATATTGTACTGTGAGTGGCAATAATATTACTATAACAACAGTAATATTACCGTCAACCACGGTAATACTACAATAATAGACAATAATATTATCACGTTACTCCGTGAATAACTCAAACAAACAAAAAAACCCAAACAAAATAATAATATTGATGTGGTTGACAGCAATATTACTATAACAACAGTAATATTACCGTCAACCACAGTAATGTTATTGTATTTACAGTATTACAATAATAGACAGTAATATTATTACGTTACTCCGTGATAACTCAAACAAAACAAAAAAACCCAAAAAAAATAATAATATTGATCTGGTTGACGGTAATATTATTGTGTTTACAGTTATTTTACTGTCAACATCAGTAATATAATTACGTTGATTTGTCAACAAATCAAACAAAATAAAAAAAATAACAAAATAATAATAATAATAATAATATATTAATTTACTGTCAACGGCAGAACAATTGCATAAATGTATTGTCAACGGCAATACAATTACGTTGAATCTCCTCGGCAACGGACGTGAATCTACCCTCCACAAATTGGGGCAGATCATCCAACGATCTTGACAAATGATCGAGTTCTTGCTTCCCATCAGCAAGTCGTTGCAAGATTGGTGGACCCGTTGGATCTAGGGGCGGTCCAAACAAGGCTTCAAGACGTTGCAACCTTGATTCTATTTCTAGCATCATCACACGAGTAGGATTTGGATTTGTTGATGATTCCTCGTCATTCGAATCTGCCTCCAATTGCACCGCAGCCAACAATTCTACCGGTTTATTTCCCTCCTTTGCTTAAGTCACGTACGAGCATTCAACGAAGCATGGACACTCTTCGTTCATAATCATCAATCCTCCGAGAAACGGTATCACCGCAGCCTTGGCAGCAAATAGGAACTCTTGCCCCAATATCACATCGAAATCGCCTAGTGGTATGGCAGTCAATCTGCACTGCCCTTTCCAAGAACCGATCATTAAATCAACATCGGTACTGCCCCTCACCGGCCCCGCCTCTGAATTTACAGCGTTAACTTGACTTGCATGTTTCGAGAGAGTCAAGCCCAACTTCTTGACTTCTCTTTCGGCAACGAAGTTATGAGTTGCTCCCGAATCAACCATCACCTTTACTACTTTGCCATTGATCAGCACCGTAGCATACATCAAGCCCTTGGTGCCGTTGGGTGCCTTGTCCACGACCAAATCACTCAGCAACTGAATCGGATTCGCACGCCTCGTCTCTTCCGACTCTTCCTCACTATCAGACTCCCGCATCAAAGCATTCAACTTGCTCCTCTTAGGATAGTCCATCATCCGATGGTTGCCATCACATAGAAAACAACCACGGTTTTGCTTGTTGACGACAAGTTGTCCACCCGGCTTAGTTTGCACCATGGATCCTTCGTCATTACCGCTCTCTTTCTGCATCCAATTACGGCCATTGCCACCGAACTTCTTTCCCTTGGACTTATCCTTCTTCGAGCCTTTCTTATCAGAGACATTGGCCCCCATCACCTTGTAATCAACAAGTCGATCTGCTGCCGAAATAGCACTTGGCAGATCTTTCACCCCTTGTCTCCACAACTCGGTTTGGGCCCATGGCAGCAATCCAACCATGAAGTTGAACATCTTATCTTCATCGGACATGTCACGTATGTCAAGGAGCAACCAACTGAAATCATTGCCATACTCCTGCACGGTTCCCTTGTGCTTCAATTGCCTAAGGGATTCCCTTGCAATCCAGCACACGTTGCTAGGAAGGAATTGCTCTTTCAATTCCCGTTTCAGCACTTCCCAAGTCTCGATCTTTACTCGATTAGCACTTGCATCGTATGACAAACGAGCACGCCACCACAACTTTGCATCACCCACTAGATACATACATGTAATGGTCACTTTATCGCGATCCGAAACCTTGGCTACCTCGAAGTGATTCTCCATATCCCACACGAAGTTTTCGACTTCTTTGGCACTGCGCACACGATCAAACGCAGTCGGTTCCGGCACACGAACTTTGGATCCCGATGTTCTGCCCTCAGAACTTGATCATTCATTTCGAACAACCCTTTTTAACACCGTCAAATCTGTAAGCATTCCCTCAAGCATCGTCTCAACGGCATCAATGAGGAGTCCATCTCCTCGGCAACAGACGTGAATCTGCCCTCCACAAACTGAGGCAGATTATCCAACAATCTTGACAAACGATCGAGTTCTTGTTTCCCATCAGCAAGTCGTTGCAAGATTGGTGGATCCGTTAGATCTAGGGGCGGTTCAACCAAGGCTTCAAGACGTTGCAACCTTGATTCCATTTATAGCATCATCAGACAAGTAGGATTTGGATTGTCGAAGATCCAGAATCTTCAGCCATGCCGAACATCAACACGTTCAGAACCCTCAAACCTGTCTCTGATACCAACTGTCACAGGGGTTTCTTTCCTCAAGAATTTTTCGCCCGTGTGACCTGATTTGCCCACCAAATCAGTCAGCCTTCCTCTTGATTCTCTTCATACAAAACGCACAAACACAAGTCTTTAAGCCAGCGTAAACAATAACAAGAGTATGTAATGGAAAACAACACACAAGCACGTTTACGGGCAATGCCCAACCTTTATATTAATTTCCACAAAGAATACAAAGGAGACTAAGATGCACACACAAAATCCTCACTCAGAATGCCCACAATTGCAATCTGAACTCTCTAATGCTAGATGGGTCGTATTTATGCACTCAAAGCCATATAAATACAAGGAAGAAGGTAGTTTTCACATAAAACTACCTAGGGACACTTGGCAGCAAACCAGTCTAACACTTGGCTAACTATTACAAGTAATAATGGGCAGTTTTGCATGCTTTCCAGCCCTCAACCGCTCCGTAACTTCCTCAAAACCGTCCTCATAGTCGGTTGTTGAAGATCAGCCTTGCTCGGGCGCGCGCGCGCGCACCAATCGGCCCAAAACAGCCCGGCCGGTTGCTAGGCAGTCCATCTGCCTCGCCTTTTGGGGAATTAATATTTTTATGGAGTTTATTTGAAATGAAAGTTAAAATGTGGACTTATATGTAGTGAAACTTGGATTTGAGGATCTAAGTCAAATTTGCCATAAATTAAATATTATTTTTTTTTTTTGAGGAAAAGATGGGCAATATTATTAGGCAATATTTGCCAAAAGAGTCCAAAGGCTCCCTTGAGCACATGCATAGCCGAAATGCTTAACAAGAGCATGGGCTAGAGAATTACCCGAACGTTTAACAAAATCAAAACGACAAAAGCTAAACAAACAAACAAGCGAAAGCCAATTTTCTATGTAACCACCAAAAGATGACAATGTGTAGGACTTCTCCTGCAAAGCTTTCATAACTTGGATAGCTTTCGGTCGCTCTTGGACTTTGTAAACCCCCACCAGAGACAAGTCCCCTCGGAATCACGCGCTACGCAAGCCAATGAATAGAAATTCTCGCCAATGTGAAAACCAGCGTCGACATTCATTTTTACAACATTTATGTCCGGTGGCCTCCAATTTGTCGGGTGTTGTTGTGTCCTGTTCAACATGGACTTTCAACTGGCCTTGTAAAAGTCCTTTAAGATAGAACTTACTCATAAATTAAATATTAGAGTTTATTTGAACTCTTCTATTTTTTTATACTTTTGTAATATATTTTTTATATTATGAAGGGCGAAATTGTACAATCAATTCCAACAGCTAATAGCCAATGTGCCACATGAGACTTTACTAACGGAATGGCTAGCGGTTATAGATGATGAGGGGTATTTTGTATTTTCTGATATTATAAGGGATAAATGCGATAATGGCTGTAGTACAAGGGTGAAAATTGTATTTTACACTTTTATGAATTATGCTTGTAAGCTTGTGTCATCAGCAACGTAGTTGTGCATGTAAATAATTAAGGGCATCTTCAAGAGGTTGAATTGAATACAAGAGAACCACATTAAAGCAGAAAGAAAAAGTTGGAGGGAAATCTCAAATTTCTACAAGCTACTACTAAATGTCGCAATGAATCGTTGAAAAGGTCCAATTGCCAAACAAGAAGTTCGTGGAGGGGCAAAATCGTCAATTAACAAAAAATGATCTAGCCACAAAATATAGCGGAAATGACACGCGTAGATTTCTGCAAATAATTAGTAAAGCTCGATCAGTCCAGATACTTCTTCTATTTCCTAGAACTTCAAAGTTGTTCCATTTCTTCTCTCTCCGTACATTTCATGAACTCTCTAAACACTTCTATGAAATAACTTAACCAACAGAAAATTGCCCTATAAATACCTCTCTAGCTCTCTCCTTTCTCAATCAGCACACAACACATTCAAACAGATTAAAGAAAAATTCAATACAACATTAAGAAAAAAACCTTCAGTTTAAATCAGAAAGAAAAAATACATAATGTCGCTAATCTCAAGCATTTTTGGTCGCCAGAGCAACATCCTGGACCCACTATCCCTCGACCTGTGGGACCCATTTCGCGAGTTGGCTCTCAGCTCCTCCGGCGAGACGTCACGCATTGACTGGAAGGAGACGCCGGAGGCACACATCTTCAAGGCGGATGTTCCTGGGCTGAAGAAGGAGGAGGTTAAGGTGGAGGTGGAGGAAGGAAATGTCCTCCAGATTAGCGGCGAGCGCAGCCGTGAGGAGGAGAAAAACGACACGTGGCACCGCCTCGAGAGGAGCTCCGGCAAGTTCCTCCGCCGCTTCCGCCTGCCGGAGAACACAAAGCTGGATCAGATTAAAGCTAATATGGAGAATGGAGTGCTTACTGTTACTGTTCCGAAGGCGGAAGTGAAGAAACCTGAGGTCAAAGCCATTGACATCTCTGGCTAAAAAACTTAGAACTTGTTATTTCAATATATATATATTATAATAATAATAAGTGTGTGATGGTCTCTATATATATGTTTTGCTTTCTACAATGTTAGTAACGGAATGAAATAAAATGTGAGTTTTTGTTGTTGAAGTACTACATCGACATGCATTTATTTACACTATTTATATGTTTTTAGGTCACTATGTAAAAAACGAATAAGCATTTTGATGCCGGGAATTGAGAACAGAGAAGATAACACAAGCGAACTACAATTTGGCTCACCACTCGATAAGAGATACATATATGGCTTATATAATAAGAAAAATCTAACACTTCAATTTTATTTCAATCAATTTGATCTGCATATGCAAATTACAAACTTTTTATTTCCAACCATATATAAGATTCATCCCCTAAATTCATTAGGAGTCAGTACATGATTAAATATAAAGTTGACTGAGAGAAAGCTGATTTAACAAGCTCTTTATCTTCTGCAATTTCATTAGATAAAGATACTCCTGTATCACATTTATGATTACCAATATATTCTATACGAATACGGAATACCAACAACCGTTGTAATTAAGAGTTTGTAAGAGCAACTCCAATGCATCAAAATAGAGCATTAAATATTCATTTAATGCTTCATATAATACATTGATACTTGTTGAAAAAAAATTCACTTCAATCACAAGTATTAACTACATTATCAAATTTTAAGTATATGAATAATTATATTTTTAAATGACACGTGTCTAATAGTAATATGTTAATTGGGAGGTTATATTTTTTATACCTCATTTCCCAGGGAGTATTTTTGCACCTCGGGGGTGGTTGAGTATTAAAATAATTCTCACTTTAATGTCTCCATTGGAAGAAGATTTTTAATTTTGAAGTATCAAAGTGGTAGTTTTTTTGGTTTGATACTTCATTTAGTGCCTCCATTAGAGTTGCTTTAAGATATTAAGGTAATGCTTGGTTCTATTCCTATCTCATTTTCATTCTTTTTTTCTGGAAACCAATTTGTATTTTTTAAGCTAATAGTAAGTACCATGTGCTACGCACGTGATTTACAATTTTACTAAATAGACGAAATAGAAGATGAGATGAGATGAGATAAGTTAAACAACTACAAAAAGAATCGTCTTGTTACAACTTCTTGTGATGAATTGCGAATTTGTCACGGTAGTAACAAACTTCTGTGACAAAATACAAAGTTGTCACATTACCATAAACTTTATAGGACAAAACTATATCTCGTCACATAAAATGTGATTATATGACAATCTATCTATAGATAATATAAAAAGATGATCTATGCCCTATATAAATGACATGTGGCAAATGTTGATGTCATTTATTAAAATTGCTTAGTTGAAGTTCAATTGATGAGATGGATTTTTCAATTGGTGAGTTGTCAATTTTATTTTGGCATGTATTTAAGTTCTTTCCTATTTAACATTTGTACATTCATTTAAACAATTACCACATGTATATATATTATTTCCAATTTTAATATTTTATAAATTCGAAATAAAAATATCTTATTTATATTTTCAGTATTTCAAAATATATTTATTGAAAAAAATCATGATACTCATTTTTTTTTACGTATATTCAAATAATTTTCAGATTTGTTTTAATATTCAAATATTAAAATAAAGGAATACAATTGTGTTTTTTCTCTCTCAATATTTTAGAATTTCCGAATATCCATTCAATTAAAAATAATTATAAAAAAATGTTTTATTTTTTTAATTGTACTATCTAATAAATATACAATATTTTTTGTATATAATTTCTAGTATGCCGTATTTCAAATTAAAAATAATTGTACTATTTAATAAATGTACAATATTTTAAAATTTTAATTGATACAATCTTTGACAATTATTTTATGTATACCTTATTTATAATTTGAAATATACCGTATTTATAATTATAAATACGGTATATTTCAAATTATAAATAAGGTATACATAAAATAATTGTCAAAGATTGTATCAATTATACCCAATTTCTATTATTGCGTATTTCAAATTTTAGATTTCAAATCTTTGTCATTCAATACAACAATATTATTTATTACGTAATCTTTGTCCTCAGAAAATTTAAAATGTCTGTTTTGTTTCAAATTACACGCATATCATTTTTTACATATTTAATAAGGAATGACTAATTTATGTAAAATATCTAATCACCAATAAAAAAGGTTCTTCAATATTGCAAGATTCTTGCATATCATCTTTGATTGATTTTGTATACTCTTTATTTCAAAATTCAATGGTAAAAAATAAAAATGGTGTCTTTATATTTAATTTTTGTTATGTTGCAAGATTTTTTTTCTATATAAGTTATTGTCTTATTATTTTAGGGTTGTTTTTTTTATTTGTTTGATTTGATTTCATTTACTAATATATAAATCTTTTGAATTTTTATTTTTTCATAAAATAAAATTCATATTCAATACTATTTAAACCCCTTCACATCGATTTCATTTTTTATCTACCACCATTCCATTACAAAGTGCATAATGTTCGTATTATAAAGTTTCATATTACATTTTTTTTTTCATCATTTCTTACAGATTATTATAATTATTAGCATAGTTTTATATTCATAATTATTTTTATATATACATATGAGTACTATTTGTCGTTCTTTCTTTTAGGTTGTTAATTTTAATATACTTTTTTTAATTTTTTTATGCAGTTTATTGTACAAAGTCGTTTGTACTTTATGACGATCAAAACAGTTGTTTGCGCTCAGCCCGTGAAAGGAGGTTGGATCTTTCCGTCAATGCATTAATTCAGCGTATACATAAGATGGTAAAAGCATTCGTGATTTTTTTCATGTCCGTACGTACATATGTTTAAACTCATTTTCTGTTTTTTTTTATTTTTTGTTTTTTGATAATAATATACATGGTTTTCTACTAATTAGGGAGACGATGATTTGGAATATCCAAAAGAACTTGATGCTCTGATTGATAGAATGATGTTATTCTAATAACGTTCTGGAAAAGAATGCACACAATCCAGCAGATTCAAGTGTTCAAAAAGTTTGTTTTGATAATTCTATCATTACTTCGTTTATGTAACATTATGAATTGAATGAGGTATGTACATTTGATTAATTTGCATTATTACTTATTGTTTTTTTAATCACTATTTAATATTATTTTTGTCTTTTATTTACATAGAATCATAACAACGGCGGACATTCCCTAAGTGTAAATATTATAATGGTGGTCCTGTTATATCCTCAAAGGTAGATTAAACATATTCTCATTCGTTATTCAAAAAAAGCTACAAATCAATACAAAGTCAATATATTTATTAAAAACATTGTTTTTTCTGCTAGGATTCGTATTCATTGTCCGAGAATAATGATTGTGAAGTACTTTATGTTACTCCATCGTCAAAGCGACCGGGTGATAGTGTTTTCAAAAGGTAGACGACGATCCAACACTGCAGCACTCAACCAGCAAGTTGATAAAAAAAATTAAGCTAGAGAAAACGGAGTAGTTATCATTCTCATGCTTACTTTTTTTATTTTATTTTATTTATAATTTTTTTTTGGACGTTGGTTTGTCATTTCATTTTGAACAATATGTTGTTTTTTTTTCTTTTCCTTTTTCGGATATTGAAACGTTCTATGTTTTAAAGTTTTGTAAGTGGTGTTTTGATATGGCGGATCATTTAGATTATAGTATATTTTTTAAATATTTTACATTCTCATATTAATGCATATAAATTGCTATTGTCATATCTATATATAATATAAAAAGAGATCTATGTCCTCAATGATTGCCGTGTGGCAAATGATGATATCATTTATCAAAATTGCTTAGTTGGAGTTCAATTGATGAGATGGATTCTTCAATTAGTGAGTTGTCAATTTTCTTTTGGTATGTATTTAAGTTATTTCCTATTTAACATTTATACACTCATTTAAACAATTACCACGTGTATATATATTATTTCCAAAATTCATATTTTATAAATTAGAAATTAAAAATCTTATTTACATTTCCAGTATTTCAAAATATATTTATTGGCAGCCTTTTTAAAAAAAAAAAAATCAGTAGACTCAATTTTTTTTACGAATATTCAAATAATTTTCAGAAAAAAAAATATTTTTTAATATTTAAATATTAAAATAAAGGAATACAGTTTTTTATTTTTTTTATTTTCTATATTCTGGAATATTCGAATATCCATTTATTAAAAAAAATGTATTAATATTGTTTAATAATGCATTAAAATTCGATTTCAAATTAACATATTAATAATATATTATGAAATTTATAATTTTATTATTAAAATACAAAAAGAAAGACAAAAAGAAAAAAAAAACGTGTAGGTTTTATTTATTTTAAAATTTTCTAAAATCAAAATATACATTTTATGATATGAAATTTGATTTCTTACCTCTTTAAGATGATTATATTTAATTGATATAGTTAGTTTAATGAAAATATTCAATAACCATAAATATTGTTTAATATTTTAAAATTAATTCCTAATCAATAGAAATCAAATTATCCGAATTGAATTGATTTGATTTCTTACCTTTTCTTTTTTCTTTTTCCACCTATAATCATGTCATTTAAAATTTGAATTAAAAAAAATTTCCTAATTACTATATACTTATCAAAACTATATAAACCCCCATCTATTTATTTTACCCTACACTATTCTTCTTCACCCGTTCCATTCGAGTTGTTTTTGGTTTTCATTTTTCGTTTCTCTTTTTGGTTTTTTTGTAATTTTTTTTCAATTGATTTCATTCATTTATTGTATTATAATTTAATTTAGATGGTTTAAATCCGTTTAATATTTTTATTTAACTGAAAAACTATGCTAATACTTTTGCTTTATGTATTTCTTGCAGATGTTGTTTACGAATCCAACTTATGTCCTATGTGCCACATTGTTACAGTTTGCATATAATGTTTGTAATTTCATTTATTTATTTTCTTATGTAAAAGTTTGTATTTAGTTTTTTAATTTAATTGACTCATATATTTATCATTATCCAAAAATCGATTATTGCTTTGTCAAACAGAAATGAAAGAAATTGACACCGAATCATGTAATGCATGTGGAAACGTGGAAATCTTTAAGATTTTTTTATTTTTCTTTGATTTTGAAAAGAGGATTGGACAATATTATTGTGTGTACAAGTTTCACCACAATTGACATGTATCATCTTTTGAATGTTTTTATTTTTTTTTGTAAATAATAAAGACAAACAATTTCTGTATTTTGCTTCATTAGTGCAATTTTGGAATTTTATTTTATTTTCTTATAGTTCACATATTTTACATTCATTATAATTTTCTATTTTATGTTTCAATCTTAATTATTTTGAATAAATTACTACATTAACATTAAGAATATATATTCAAATGTATTCGTTTGAACGTCCATTTTTTATGAATATTCAAATAAATTTTAGGAAAAAAAATTTCATAGTATTAATCGACTAATTTTAATAATTAAATATGTACATATTTGTTTTTTAATTTTCGTAATTATAAAATATCGAGATATGCATGCAAAAAATTATATTTGTTTAAAATACAACATATAAATATTTTTATTATTACATTATTTCATTTCAATATTAATATAAATATTCATATAAATCAACTTTATATATATATATAAGTATTTTTATATATATAAGTATTCATTCAAATCAAGTTTATTTTTTTTTATTTTTTGTTCCGGATTATGTGTATATCAAATAATGACAAATTTTATATTTTTTAATAACTATATTTTTTTCCCATATTATATGCATCATAAAATAAGATAAATTGTGTCTTTTATTGTGGCTTAACTTTCCTCGAATTAGGTGGCTCAATTAGTTGTCAATCAAAATTAATTATTTCCAAATTAATTTATACAGAATTATTTCTAAGTCTGTATATATTATTATTGTTTGATTTTTTCATTCTCAATGGTTTTTAATAATGAGTTGGCATCTAATTTGTCAATTTCTAATAAAAGAGATTTGTCACCTAAATCCATAGGAACTCTTGAAAGGTTCTTTTGAATTTCTGAATCAGGAATCTCAAAAGGTGAACTTCAAATGCAGAAACTCCAAATAGTGGTCCCGCAAAGGATGATTTGATAGTTGGAGTAAGTGCAGAGTCGGTCCGGCGTATTTAGGGGCCCGAGGAAAGAATATAAATTGTACCCTTAATAATATAGAGTTTCGAAGCAACGCCCCAATTTATATATATATATATATATATATATATATATATATATATATATATATATATATATATATATATACACACACACACAGACATAATATAAATAAATATTTATTAATATATATTTCCTTATCAATAATATATAGTGAGAATGTGACAATAGAAATATAATACGAGCAACTCATAGAGAAGTACAATAGAACCTCTATAAATTAATACCCAATAAATTAATACCCGCGCTTATATAATGAATTTTCCCGGTCCCCCTCTCGGGGACAAGGTG
>NW_012193286.1:1711357-1740957 GCF_000504015.1 Erythranthe guttata | reverse complement strand
AAATAAAAGCTGGAATGAAATAAGATCACAAGAAGCTCAAAAGCACCATTAAAAAATGAATTTTGACGATTTAAGGTACCTCGCCTATCATAATAAAATATAGAAAATCGCGACATATCTATCTTCCGAAGAAACAATTTCTCACCCAAACGCATAGTAGGTGAGAAATTGATACTTTCATCTTTATGTATATGGATCTCTAACTGGTGCTCTCACATTCACATACACACATACATATTCACGTACATATATACACACAAACATATATATATATAGAAAAAGATATATAAATATTTATATACATAAGTATAAATATACATATATATATAATTTATATAAATATATATATATATATATATATATATATATATATATATATATATATATATATATATATATATATATTATATATATATATATATATATAATACCGACATAATATAAATAAATATTTATTAATATAAATTTCATTATCAGTGAAATATATTGAAAATGTTAATGTATATATATAAATATATTTTTTATAAAGCGAATGTTAGAGAAGTACAGTAGAACCTCGATAAATTAATAACCTCGCTTAAATAATAAATTTTCCCGGTCCCGACTCGGGGACAACGTGCTAAATTAATAATCCGCTACATTTATAAGATAATAAACATTCGAAAATTTTAAGAAGCCACATATAATATATAAATTAATAATGCATAAAAATACTTCTTGAAGTACTACATATTTTATAGATCTAGAAAGCTTAATACGATATAATTTAATTGTCGCTTGTTACTTGTAGAAGTTCACATTACCATCAATCTCGTCCCTCACTTTTCTTAACATGATTAGAACTTTCGATATAGTTTTCTCAAAACTCAACATAAAATCGTTCTATACCATTGCTGCTTTAAGAGCTTCCGCTCGTGAAACGGGCTTTATAGTGCATTGAACTCATGGTACAATGAATAATATACACGTAATGTTTTAAAAAAAAATGTATTTATTGAAAATAATAATAAAAGTAATTTCATAAATTAATAAGTCATTAATTAATGTATAAATTAATAATTAGTAATTTATCGATAAGTTTTGTTAAATTAATGAAATTTTGATGGTCCCAAAAGTATTAATTTATAGAGGTTTAACTGTATAAATAGAAAAATACTTTTTTTTCTTAATAGAAGAGTAAAATTTAAAAAAAAAATTGCACATAATATATATATATATATATATATATATATATATATATATATATATATATATATATATATATATATATATATATATATATATATATATATATATATATATATATATATATATATATATATATATATATATATATATATATATATATATATATATATATATATATGGTGGTGGTGGTGGTGGTGGTGGTGGTGGTGGTGGTGGTGGTGGTGGTGCAGGAGGGGTGAATTGATGGTGAGCGACGAAGCGGTGGCGAAGGGCTGAGAGAAATGGTGGATGGAGCTATAAGTTGGGTGAGTAGGGTAGGGTGGTGTGCGGGTTGTGGTGTGCTGCGAAGAAGACGACTATTTTTTTTCCTTCAATTTGTCTTATTATTATTTATATTTAGTATATATTTTATTTGTTTAAAACAATAAAATTATTAAAAAATTGTTAAACACTTGTATATTTTACTAATTGAAAAAAACTCAAGGGCATTTTTGTCCTTTCGCCCTTGGTCTAAATTAAACTACCAATAGGTGCACTGTGCTTCGAAAAATATTACACAGAGGTATGAGTGAATTTGTTTTTTGACAGGTGAGTATTTCACAATTAGGTATTACACAGGAGTGGTATTTGCAATTAACTCGGTGTCTGATTAATGTAGCACAAATAATGCATTTACTGCATTACGTTGCAAGCATATGAGATGTCATTTTGGTTAACTGAATGTTGGGCAAATTACGGCCACCCCAGAGGTAAGGTCAAATTACGAAGAAAAAAAACATATCTTGTTTGCATAATTACAGCCAACCTCTCAACTATGTATTGTCTTAAGAAAAAATTCTTCCACGTGGTAAATTGTATTGTCTGCAAAATTGTAGTCTTTTGCATAGCCCATTGGACTCTTTTACATGAACATGTTGTTTCATCTCACCAATGACGAAAGTATGATTTTACAGCGAAATATACATTAAAAAATAATGTAAATAAATTAATTACAACAATGATTATTTCAACAGTAGATATTATTACACGGTGAACTTAAATTTTTTAGGGTTTGAGGGCAACGCCACTGAATTTTTTCTTAGGATTTTTTTTTTTTTTTTTTTTTTTGACAAAATAAGAAGATAGGTAAAGAAAAATGTATGACTTCTTTTGCATTAATTTTGGTTTTAGGTGCACTAAATAATAATAATTGAGTGGACTTAAAAACATAAGTGTAATATAATGATTTTTTTCGATTGAGTATGGGCTTGAGTTCCATCATTTTCAAAGGGTGGACTCCCATGGTTCCAAGTCACAATTCGTAACTTTTTATCCTACTTGTTAGATCGGTTTAATTTTTTTTCTTTTTTCTTTTTGGTTTTCTTCAATTCAAAATACTTCATTTTATTTTTTATATAAATCAAAATTGCTAAAAACTATAGAAGTACAACAAAAACATTAAATGATATACATATATAATAGTACAAAAAATTAAAAAAAAAAAATGAGGCGGTCATGATTGTCATGTCCCTACACTGGCTTCCCTATATCCCACTAATTTAATACTTTGTATTAAGTTAATTTTAATGAATTAATATTGTGCCTTCTGATGCATATGGTATTCACCCGACGTTTGAAAATAGGCTCATGTTTATTAACTTCGAAAACTCGTCTATTCCTTACGTGCCGTATAAACCGAACATTTTTGTTTTCATGTAGATAGCATATTTTTACATGTCCGCCAAAGGAAAATTTCAATATCACTCGGTAGGTTACGCGACACAGAATTTGTAGCTTTTTGAGTTTGCTTTCTAATACAACTTGAAAGGTGCAAGACCCACCGGTTCGCCCCACTTTTGTTTCGGCTATAGAGCCGTTAAACCGGTCGGAAGGCGGCGACGCGTGTACGCATGAGTCAAAACTCACAACATATAAGTCCTTCCCCCAATCAAAGTTTGTATGCCGAAGGGCACATCCCTTAAGGCCCAATGTATCACACTCTTTCATATTAATCAAACACATCTTTAATTGAATGGGTCTAAACACCGACATACTTTTAAGGTGACTTTTGGCCTATTATTTTCCATGAATAAATATATTAAGTGATTTGTTAATTTCTCATTCACCAACAAATGATTTTCGAGAAAATAAATGTAATCTCTTAAATATTTTTAACTTAAATTTTTCCAACAAAGTTAACAGAGATTTTAGTCTAGACAGTTTTGCATATAAGTAGATCGTTATGGCCTTCTACGAAATTTGCCATAAAATGTAAAGACGAGTGAAAATACTTGAACACTCTCAAATAATTGATCATGTTTAGTCAATTGAATTTGCCACACTTGAATTATCTGAAAATTGCAGAAAATGTTCTTTTATTGTTCTAATAAGCAACAAATCTTATAAATGATTTGAAAAAACGTCATAATTAAACACATCACTACCAAGAGGAGGAGATAAAACAATCTATACCTCGAGATTTGTGCGTCCGGCCTTGCCAAGGTTTGCAAATTTCCACGTAAAGATCAACTCTTTCAATTAAGTTCATAAGTTTTTTATTGTTTCTCAAATCTCGATTTGACATTGGCTCATCTAAGTTGTTTGAGTTCCGCAACGCCGCACAATGGTGTCCAGAGCACCTACGATATGATGCATTTTTGCGCTTTTCTGTTAATAGGGTTTTACTATTAGTTAACCATCGATGCGTCACGAGTTCAATATTTATGAAAGTAAGATTAGATTTTATTGATAATTAAGTATATATTATTTGTTTGAATGTGTTGGAACCACGGTTGTAATTTGACGATTGATCATGAAACTTGCGGATTGAGGCATGTGCTCCATTTGTTCTCTAATTTTATATGTAACAAGTTGCTGCAATAAAAACCACGATAATGTGGAGATAGGCAAGGTGAGGCGCGGACTAGGTCGCTTTCTTAAGACGAATTTCACGATCCCTTCTATAATGAGGTGCAAAAAGGTTCCGATCGTGTCGCCTATGGGATACAACAGCCCAGCCTATCTTTCCGCTGTAACTTCACCGAAATTGCACGTTCAAGTGAAGTAGAAGCTTACACCCGACACACAACAAGAGCTCAACATATGTGTATATAATATAGATGATATATGATCTTTAGAAATATTTTATTCTCTCTACTCCCATGCTTTTACAAAGCCACCAAAACCCCCTTTATATAGTATAAAATATGACCACCATAAAACCTCTATTTAATATATAATTAACGAGAATATGGAGGTTTTATGAGGCAAAATAATAATTTTAGTAGGTTTCAAAATAGTGGTCTAAATGACCTCATAAATATGGTCAAAAACAATATTTATATTTTATAATAAAATATATATTTTTATTAAAATACTCCAACAATCCCCCACTTATTTTAATAAAAATAAGAAGAAGATTAATACTTGAGCTCTTGCGGAATATTATGCATAATGAAAGTGAGCAATGCCTTGAAACCTTCACTTAGTACAATATGTTTCCCGTACTAGAATCAAAGTGGACTTAGCCTTGAAACAGTGATCCTTGGGGCACGTAGAATCATATTGCACACATAATACTCAAAGTGTCCCGATCGAAGCTTCTAAAGCCAGCACGTTAACGGCCATGTGTTTTACCCCATTTCTCGTGAGAGCTCTAGAGAACAACCTATAATTCTCATAGGAAGCGGCCCCACTTCCACACTCACAAGGTGAATTCTATCAAGGATGTTTACGTAACTCCAACACCCCACCCATTCGGGCTATAGAACTCATTATGAGATCAAAGTCTCAACCTCACAATTCGTTACGAGCTTTATTAGTGCACACGCACCATAGGGATGGATAATAAAAGTGTGCACTTTTATCACTATCAAGTTGCTTTCAAATTCGTTTATCTTCGCCTAGTTCGTAGGATCTCTAGCCCCTAGGCGGTAGTATCCTCATCAACAACTTTACAAAATATATTAGGCTTTAATCCAATCCCCCTCGATGCATTTCAGATTATTTCTCAAATAATGTGAAATATAATTTGACAAATTTAGTGTCACAGACTTTATGGTTTATCAACCATTTCTCATATACTTTCACTTAAATTTTACGTGATTTTCACATATATTCACAGTACTGTTTTTTCTTTTAATGGTTCCGGATTCCATTAAAAGATTCTCGCAATTTGCCAACTGCAGATTCTCCATCACATCTTTCGATTCACAATGCATTGATATTTCACAACAAATTCATCAAAGCACAAAGCATTGATCTATCCCACATTGGGATTTTATATATCACATTAGGCACCAATAGACCTCTTCACAGGTTAATGTGAAAACAATCACTCAAAATTGATATGAATTTTAACATTTAAATTATCAGTGTATAGTCATTCGCACAAGGTGATAAATCTAATCAAATAGAAATATAATTCCTCTTATTTAGATTTTCAATGATCAACAATATTGAAAATTTTCAGAAAACGTTTCACTTAACAAATCACAAATTGATTTTCGCAAATCAATATCCACTTTTAGGCCTTTCTAAATAACATATATGTCACGTACATGCAAAATTAGGCCTTTGATAATTACTTGCATATTCAAGATTGCAAATAATATTTTTTAATCCACAACAATAATATTACTCAATTATTCACATTATCACTATAAAAATTTGCAGTTATAAAGTGAGTAATTTAAACAAAAAGATCACGTTAAAATCAATTGTAACATGCTCATATAAGTAGACACTAAAACCCCCACTGTTTCTCAATATTTAAAAAATACATAAAATGTTTAATCATTATGATCATGCTCTCTAAGAACCCCACTACATCAAATATTCAAACACATGCATCATGAATTAAAATCAAAATATAATATATCATGCTCATTTTCACACTTAGAGAAAACTATAATACTCCCACTATTTCTCAATTTAAATAAATTATTTATTTTCATAAATATTATCTCCTTAAAAAGTTATCTCATTATTACACAAAATTATTCTCCAAATCTTATTTAAACAGATTAATGCATGCAAAAATAATCCTTCGAAATGCACAGTCAGAGCACGGTAAAAAACACATCATGAACAAATATTTTATTCTTTTGACTTTTGCCCAAAAAGAATTGCATGCAATGTAACTAAACATGAATTAATATATAGAGATAACCTTGGCAGCGTGCAACGGATTTCTCACGGTCAAATGGAATTGTTGCTAAATTAATTCATCAATTCTTAAACACACAAAACCGTTTTCATTCCAACGTTTCAATTTTTATTTTCTATTAAATGAATTTCAATAACCTACTTTAATCTTTGTAACTCATAATTCCAACAACGGTTATATGTTTAAGTTTAAATGCAATTAAGTTCACATTAGCAAAAACGTTAACTAGTCAAATATGGAATTTGAAACATGAATGATAGAACATAAAAGAAGTCCAAAACGGCCGCAACATGCAATTTTTACACATACAATTCCTCGTGTAAACGATAATTTTAATGCACTAAATATATACCCACTATTCTCAAAAAAACTACACATAATTGGTCATTCAAGAATTTATTTCAAAATATTTTCATGCAACAATAAATATATGTGTGTCAAATTATATAAACAAAGGCATACACATCTCAAAACATTACCACATGCTATATTATAAATACTAGTACTGCAAAATTATCTGAAGTAATGTGGAAACGAAGAACAGTAACTTCACCGAAATTGCACGTTGAAGTGAAGTAGAAGCTTACACCCGACACACAACAAGAGCTCAACATATGTGTATATAATATAGATGATATATGATCTTTAGAAATATAATATTCCCTCTACTCCCATGCTTTTACAAAGCCACCAAAACCCCCTTTACATAGTATAAAATATGACCACCATAAAACCTCTATTTAATATATAATTAAAGAGAATATGGAGGTTTTATGAGGCAAAATAATAATTTTGTAGGTTTCAAAATAGTGGTCTAAAGACCTCATAAATGTGGTCAAAAATAATATTTATATTTTATAATAAGATATATATTTTTATTAAAATACTCCAACAGAATGTATTTGTCATTCTAATAATCCTCTTCTTTTTTCATCTTTTGTAATTAGATTTTCTAGAATTCTCTCTTTTTAGATGTTTTGTAGGAACTTTTTATAATATTTTAAAATACAACTCTTAGCCATTAGATAAAGTCCATCTCCACAGTTCATTGAGGAGGTGGATTGATATAAATTTAAAGGGCTTATTTTACATATCCCTAAGAGGCAAATTAATTAGGGATAAACCCAATGAAAAATCTTCCTTTGACATACCCCTGGAGTTAGGAAAGTACATTACTATCCCTACAGGACAAATACGCTGGAGAATAAATAAAAAATTCGACAAAATCAAATCCCCATATAACCGCGCATTTCCCCAAAAATCTAAATTACACTCAACATATCAGCAAAGAAGACTGTCGTCTCCAACCTACCTCCGCTTATGGAAACCGCCGACCACAAAACCCACCGTCTTTCACCTCCGACGGACAACAAAACTACTCGTTTCTTCGCCGCCGTATTAAAGCTCCTCCCCGAAAACCAGAATAATGGTGAAAAAGGCAAAAGCTATGAAGAAAACATGTACTTTTTACAAAAAACTCTGTAAATGGGTATTGGCACTGTTTCTCGATTTTTTTTTAGTTTGTTTTTCCGTTTCTGTGTTCTGTGTTTCTGACGAATCGTCTTCAGACTACTGCCTGGAAGATGAAGAGACGGGCGAGTACGATTGGGAATCTGCAGACTCTTGGGATTAAACTTATTTTGTTATTTTCGATAATGTTTTGCTTTCGATATTGCACTTGTGTAGTTGTGTGTATTATGCTTTTATTATAATTAAAAGTTTCATCCCATTGTCCCAAATGTTTTCCCCACAAACAATCAATTAGCTCATGAGAATTTGCAACTGATAAACCTACATATAAACTGAGACTTGAAGACAACAATAATATAACTACATGTAACTATGACTACAAATACAAGAAAAATACTTGTTTATATATACAACACATGCAATTTCATACACGAATAAACAACTAAAACATACCCAAAACTTCAATCTTAACATAGATATAGATGCTTATTTCCAAAGTAATCGTTTCAAGTCATCCTATTCATACTCAGAGTCGGATTATATGCTTTTCATCACAATATCACTACATACAACTATATGTAAATTACACATAATTGTGGACCGAGTGATGTTGTGCACACGAGCAATACATATTGAATTAGTTTGACACACCATCAACAAATAGGAAAACACATCAACGAATGCAAAATCAAACACCAATTTGTAATTAGTTCAATTTCAGACGTCAACAAACAATAAAAAACAATCCAGCAAAATAAATTCAGAAAAATGTTAAAATTCTAAGCCATGCTCCTAATACAAGTTCGCTTGTTGTGGGTGCCAATGTGATTACACCTGCTGCACTTCATCTTCCTTGATATATTTTCCCCAAGAAAAGGAATTCTTTTGTTCTTTGGCCTGCATAAACGCGAACACACTGCATGAACTCCTTCATACCACCTCAAACACAAAAACCAACAAAAGCATATAAAACTAGTACTAAACTATAACTGGTCTTATAAATATATCTTACACATGGATACACATTGCCAACGAACTCTACATACGCGAAATCTGATAAACATTACTACATGTAACTACCAAATGAAAAACACATAAACAGAGAATACATCAACACACGATCACTCCATAAACACATTTAAAGACAAAAAAAAAAACGCAAGATCTACAAAAATTATAAACAATTTACATAATACATAATTATTCGTCGACAATTAATTCTGATGTGTTAAAATTTAAAAAAACACTTACAGAGACGTCGTCAACGTATTCGAAAATGAATGATACAGAGATCCACAAATTACACCGAATACGAAAATCGAAAGCTTTGAAACAAAACGAATATCTCACGAAATCCCGAAGAAAAATCAGTTTCCCTGATACGTCGCACGTTTTCCGCATTCATATGGAATTAAAATGGTGGGATCACGTATACATGGCAACGTCCACGTTTAGAAAAAGGGCTACTAAGGGCAGTTTAGGTACTTCATGTATGCCCAGGGGGGTCTGTCAAATTATTTTCGAAATGATGGGGGTTAGCCATAGGGTGGAATCCACATGGTAGTTAGTTAGATATAATTTGGAAATTATGGGGTCTCTAAAATAATCTCAAATTAAAATAGGGACCTCATTTGTAAGGTATTCAAAAATCCAAATATTCAAAGCAATACAAGTATTTTTCCTACAAATTATTCTTGCATTTTTACCTTTTTTTGTTATTTCTATCACTTAGTTCTTCCAATATTATTTAGAGAAAGGCTGCCAACCGCATAAATTAAATCTCCATATCTACATATTTCTAGAAAGGGCAAATGACTTGTTTGACATGTATATCTACACCCTAATATCATGTTCTTATGCTATGGAAGTTGTGCAATTGATTGACAATCATGTTAAGGACCTTAAATCACACGACATTTCAAGGGAGGAACCCGCCTCACGAATTACAATTTCATTTCATTATTCGACCACACCAACCGCTTTCAGCTTCAATGCATAACAATCTCACGTCAGAATTCTACCGTATCAACCGCTCTGTGTCACAGTTTTTGTGCATCCCCAAAGACACTGAATTTTCCGGAACCGTAAACCACCACCCAATCAACGTACACAGACACTCGTTGACGACACTCTCTAGTAGAATTGTATGTTGTCACGAAGTGAAATGTGGACGCAGTGAAGCTCATCCTGCTCGGCCTCACCCTCTTTGATTCCACGTCTAGCATAACAAACTCACGTGAAAATTCGACGGCATCAACCGATTCTTTAGAGACATTTCCTTACAAAAACTATAATGGAGCAACATGCACTACTTGAAATACAGTTTATCAAGACCCCGCAATGTGTCACGAAATGTAGATATTGAGACGGTTTATCTATTTGGACGGCCCACTAAACCGTCTCATAGGTAAGCGTTCTAATATATTGTTGTCACGCATTATCAGCGGCGTCCCAATAACTTCTATTCATGATGCTCTCAGTCGTCCCCAATTCATTTCTATAATGACGCCAAATACCGTCGTAGTAGGTGTTTTAACGGCTTAACTTTAAAAATGACAACCTAAAGCGTCCCAACAACTTGTACTTGCCGTCCCAAAACAGTTTCCTTGAGACATTGTCAACCGTCGTATTAAATATTCCATAATTTTTAACTGATTTTATTAACCGTCTCAATAAGTGTTAATGTGACACAAACGTCGTCCCAATAGGTGTTATCGTTAAGAGCAAATGTGTCCCCAGTGCAATTTTTATGACACAAAACCGGGCATACCATAAATATTAAACTAAAAAAAATCTAATTTTCACTTTTCAAATATAAATTATAGTCAATCATTTCTCAAATAATTAAATCGAACACCACCTCCATTGGGGTTGAAAGACACAATCAATCACTAAGTATCCATTTCATTTGTCCAAGGCAAAATAAATAGTAAAGTAACAAATATTTTCATTTCAAACAAAAAGTTCTTCCTAAAAGAATTTCTAGTTACCGCACTACTTAATAGAGAAACATATAATATCAATAAAGTCTAACAATTTTGCAAAATGTACCAAACCATGAGCAATACCTAAAGCTCATCCAAAAACAAAGTCACCTAGGGAATTATCTTATATAAGAACTTGAAAGATCGTCGCCATGAAATCTCGAAGTCCATGTTCTGAAAATTATCCATCTATTGTAACCTATTAAGACAACCAAACAATAAATTATATCACTAATAAAAAGGACCAGAATAACTTTTAATATATTGAAATACAAAGAATATTACCAAATTATGTGGCCATGCAATAGCCTCACCAATAGCATCACCAACAGTGGTTCTAGAATCTGATATCGATCGAAGTAAGTCTTCATCCATAGCTATTCCAACATTAATAATGATTTCACACCAATTTTTCCCTGGTCGTACTTGTCCAATGCATTTTGATGGATCTAAGCTTGCAAGAATACCAATTGCTACATTTTTTTATGATTCAAACATACTTCTCAGACATACTTTTGCTCCAACCAACAGGAATAATTATAAATTGATAATATGAATTGCAAAATCAATTAACTACAAATCATTCACCACATGCAATTCCAATTTAATACACGAAAAATAATCAATGCTCAGATGACAAGGGAAAACTGAGGGATTACCTTTATAGGCGTCATGCTTGACGACGAGACTGAGGGACCACGAGAGGTCGAATGGGGGTGAGATGATGATGAAGTGACTCTATTTTCAGATGGAGGTAGAGCAAGAATAGTGGCTAGATCTTTGTTGGTTCATTTTTATGAACTCCGTTATCATATTTTCTTGTTGTTCAACTTTTTGCTTTAATGCATACATTTATTATGCCATGCGATGTTATGAGAAGACCTTCGTCTACGCATGTCACCGTAAACATCAGAGTATCCTTATTCTCCCACGTTTATCTTGTGCCACAACTTGAGAAAAAATGTCATTTGGGCCACTATCATTTGCATTATCTGGAAGTTCACTTATTAATTTTTTCATCTTACGCTGCACATGTAAATGATCAAATCAAACTTCTAAATTAGGCAACATTAAACCGTTGCATTATCATATTTAAAATTTCAAAATATATGTATATAAAATGAATGTACTCGCTTACGAGAGAATCTGCTACATTCGGATTAGATGACTCTCCATTTCGAGTATAGCATTTCTCAAAAAGGTCGGACCTACTTGGTTCAATTACGATAGGATCAACATGTTTTCCATCACTACTTTGTTCATCATCAACAGTAGCATCTTTCGATGCTTCTAATGTTAAAGTAGGTGACCAACAAGCCAACTTGTGGCTGTGGTCTTTCTATTTATTATTGTAATAAATAAATAAAATTCGTATTAATGATAAAAACAACTTGACATTCTATATCTTTGTCCCTTTGTCACAAGCATAGATATAGTCCTTGCAGTTATTAAAAGTACTAGTAATTGATCGTTAGGATCGTAAGATATTTACTTTAGTATTATAACTGTTAAACGTGTTCCTAGTCGAAGGGTTACGCCACCAATGAGGATATCGGCCTTTCCCATTAAGAGACTAGCACTTAGTGTATGTGTACTGCATCTCATCAGTAAACGGTGTTGTCATATCGGCATGCATAAGTGGGTGCTCGTAAGTTGACGAGTTCACTGAACTCCCTCACCCTAAAAATCTCTAAGTGGTTCTCAATAATCGAGTAGAGATATCTATGGTATAGTTGTACACCATTAGTCCTTATGACCTAGACATCACCGTGACTTCACTAAAGGACCAGCTGTATCGTGACATGTCCCTGAGTTCCACCGAGGACCACCCCAAGGGCCAGTGTTCGTGCAGTCTGAAATCTAGTGGGAGGTCTGTGCACTGTAGTCGGGGATTCGATCGCTAGAATAGTCTTGGATGTCCTATGTGTTCTCATAGTTTGTAATCTCTAAGTCTCTAGCCAGAGATGACTAAGTGATGATTAGAGAATTCGATTCTCTAAGTCATGCACGTAATGATTACAACACTTAGAACGATCGCACAGTCATTGAACTACTAAGGAGGTCTCGATGAACCAATGCCTCTAGTTCAATCGGGACATATGAATCGAAGGGATCGTACTGTACGCTAATTATATCAAAAGGTTCTTGAAGGCACTTCATTTGTATCTAGGGAATCATGACGCGTAGTTGCTAGACGCCAATCTAGATTCGTTGGGTGATTAAGATGAAACGAGCTTCATCTTAATAGTAACTCTAAGGGACGAGTTTTGACCACAAAGGGTTATGGGCACACGGCTAGCTTACACCTGAACCATCGAGGGTCACATTGCTCGTGCACATGAGATCTTTGAACTTTGAATAAACGGTCAGAGATAAAAATATTTTATCTTTGCATGATTGGAAGTCAATATGATTGAGTCCGACATTCGTGATTTGGAATTATGAATGAGAATAAGAAAAGGAAAAGAATAGGCGATCATCTTAATGGACTTTGTAAATTGGGAAGTTTCCAAATTTAGAAAGTGCACTGAATTAGGGTTTCCACTTTTAGAAAGCTGGAAATCGAGAATTGGCCCTCGTAATGACCAGGACATTATAATGATTCCGAAAATGTAATCATTACAATTTTCCGATCATTGAATTCAGAGAAATGAGCGAGTAAAGAACTGACGAGCTTAAGTTGTTGGGCCCGGTCCAACTTAAGCCCATTAGAGCTTTTATACAAGACACTATAAATACTTGATTTATAGGTCTTGCACAAATATACAACCCTAACACAAAACCCTAGCCGCTCCTCTCTCTCTCGGCCAACCTCAACCCGCGGCCACCACCGCCGCCGTCGCCACCATCTCGCCGGAATCGGCCATCCCTTGGCCGATCGTCTTGGTAGTTCTTTTCTCTTTTCGTTTCTTCCGTTTTATTCTAACTATTTCGTGTCTAGTGCCACGTTTTAGTAGATCGAAGTATACGAGGTGAAATCCGAGAGGAGGAATATCGAAGAATCGAGGAGGAGCCAACGACGCACGCGTGGTCCTCACGCGCCGCCGTTGCTCATGCGTCGCCGCTGCCACTCCGCCGTCGCCGCTCCCGGATTGCACGGATTGGTTTCTGTGGCAATCTTGCTTCGTTTCGTGCGCCTACCTCACGCTTCAAGAGGTAAAGTTTCGAATCCGTAGTTATTTGATATTGATTTAATTTGGATTAAATATGTATGTTCGTATCGTAGTATATTGTATGAATTTATATGTATTATGTAATTACATGTAATTCGTAATTTATTACGAGCATGATTAGTTGATTTAATGCGAGCATGCTAGTTGATATAATGTCGATTAAATAATTCGCATGTATGTTGTTTTTAATTTTGCTGGAAGCGCAAAGGTACGCAATTAATTGTTTACAATTATCGGGCATGTGATTATGTGATTTAAATTTGTTTAAATTTGCGTAAAAAAAAAAAATTCCCGCTACGTACACGTGTCCGATTCCCAACATCTAACTCTGTCTACAAGATAATATGTATAGTTAGTTGAATAAGTACATGATGCATGCTATTTGGAATAACTATCTCTACAAGAAAACAAACCTTCATATGATGCCTAACTTATGCAAAGCTTCGTTTTCCAGTAACATGATGCATGCTCTTGTTTCCTCTGTTATCTTTGTTTTTATCACTTACTTTCTAAATATGCAAAAAAAAAAAAAAAAAAAAAAAAAAAACTTGTGTGGATCAATAAATTACAAAGTGAATTAATCACTAGTTATATAGTAGCATTATCTTCAATTAAAATTTTATTAAAAAAAAATTCTACCTGTGCAGCATCACTACTCCAATAAATCACAGCATTTTTCCATTGATTGCAAAAAATTCTTTCATCATCAATATCAAGTCTCCTGTGCAAGTTTTCTTCCAGTGATTTGTTTCGATCAAAATAATTTGATTTTACTCTATTTTTCCAGCTCCTCCAACTCTTTGCTAAATTCATCAATGTACTATTTTCAAAGTCAGGTGCATCATAGAACTTATCCTTAATTATGCAAACATAGTGATCAAATAGTTTCAAAACATATATATTTCAATTAAATAAAGACGAGGGTTAAATCGTATTACCTTAACCAAATCCAGCAACTAGTACAATTCGGCACTACATGCCAATCTTTAATGTCAATAGGAACTAACTTGCCATTTCTAACTAATGTGCCGATAAATTCAACATATGTAATATTTTTTTAGCATCGCAATTATTATTTTGATACTTAAAAGAGTCTCGATCTTGTTCTATATAAAAATACATTTTTTATAGTGAATTCTTCATCAATTAAGAAGTGTTATTTCAATAGTGTACATACACAACATATCAATAAATTATAGATATAGTGTGATTCATAATGATTTAATTAGTTCATTAACAGTAGTATTTACAATAATTTGCTTCGTCGTTAAAATAATGTGTCATGCGGTTGTTTGCGTTCCTTAGATCAACACGTTCAACTCACTTCAAATTCATGGCACTAAAAGTACACATGTTGCGCTAACTACAAATTTAATCAAACTACATGATACTTGATTTGTAATTGTTCGAGCTAGATTTGTGAAAATAACAAATTGGTATTTTTGTTCGATAAGTTATGAAGCTCGGCTCGAGTTCAATTAAAAAAATAATAATAAAACATGTAAAGAAAATCAAGCTCATCGAGCTTGATTCATGTTCAACTCAATTAAAACTCGTTTGAGCTTGATTCAATTGCTTATCAAACCAAGTCAACCACAATTTTAAAAGATCCATAAAAAAAAAATAATAATAATAATAATCAAACAAGCATGATCAACCATTTGTTCGACTCGACATGATACGCGTACACCATACCCTACTTGAAGGTTACTAGAAAACAATTAGATAAAAATATTATAATGCATATATGTACATATTTTTATCTAATAATTAATTTGAAATTTGTATTTAACGTGGATTACAGGGAAACAAGGTACTTGTTAATATTAATAATAAGAAGAAAATTAGTAAGAAAAAAATAATTACAAACTGAACTCAGAACAACAAATAATATAAAAAAAAAATCTTATTTTTTTATTTGTAAACAAGAAAAAAAAAATATCCATGCAACATTATGTCACCAAACCCTAACCCCCAATTCATAAATAACCACAACGATAATTGCACAAAGGCAATAATTGATTAGTAAGTAAAATGACAATAAATTATCAACTATTTGCATCAATGACAAAACTACCTTTTGTTATTACATTTATAATTTTAGCAATTGAATGCAAATAGTACATTACACGAGGACTGTGGATTAATTTCAAAACTCAAAAAAAAAAAAACAGCCCCAAGTAAAAACCAAACCAAACCAATCTATGTTATTTCCCCACTAAAATCAAATCTAACTACTACATTCTATTACAAAATAACCAATGCCACAAAAAAAAAAAAATAACATCCTTGTGATCTCTCTTATTGCACTTCCTAACTACTACACACACATGATCAAACTTTTGTAATAGCTACATTTCTTACCTAGTAAGTTCTAATTTCTACCATTGGAAAAAACGGGCCCCACACAACAAACTACGCTAAAAGCACTGTTGAAGAATTTACAAGCCATCGGAAAGGAGCCTTCGAGTAGCAAAATTTGCCGGTGTTGCAAACATTAGCGCGTTTCTTCGAGCCATCAACATTTCTGATCATATGATTAATCAATGAATATCCAAAATAAAAAGATGTAAACTAATTCAGATCATTTAATTAGAACCGAACAAAAAAAAGTTCCATACCATAGTTGGGGTTCAATCGCCCGGCGAAATCGGGGTGACAGTGTGGTCGATATTGAACAAAGCCATTCATGTTATCAACATTCTTGTTAAGCGCCGAATAACCTGAAATCGGAGTAAAATAATTAGATGAATCGCAACTAGATATAAATAGTAGAGAGAAGCATGTTATACGAAAATATCAAAGATTTGCTCCTGATTTTTGCTCATAATTAAAGATTCGGGATCAAAATTATTGGATACAAAGCCAATGGGTAGTTACAGTATAACATCGATAAACTAATAACCTCGCTTAAATATTAATTTATTTGACCCCGACTAGGTGAAAACATATTAAGTTATTCTTTCGATAATTTAATATTTTGCTAAATTAATAGAATTTTGTTAGTCCCGAGCGACTGTGTTAATTTATAGAGGTTCAAATGTATTTGAATGTTTTTATTTGAAATAAAATGGCTCCATAACCCAAAAAATGAAAAGAAAAAAATGGTCAAACAAATGGCCCATTATTGCACAGAAGGGTCCCAATCTTGGAAGAGATAAAGACAGAAATGGGTCTATCTCCAAATAAAGCAAATAGATCACAAAATAAAAGCATGCCATAAAAAATCCAAAATTCAAATAATTCCAAATAAAAAAATATAAAAACAAAAGCAAGAAAATGGGAAAAATGAAAAAGGAAAAAATTAAATAAAAAAAAAAAAAACCTGGCTTCTTGCGAGAATCTGAATGAGCGTTACTGTCATTAATATTCCCGTATCTTCGAGGCAAAAACACACCTGTCCCAGCACTTTTTCTTTTCACCGCCGCACCGCCACCGCCACCGCCACCGCCAACAGATCCACCCGACAAAACCGCCGTATGACCGGACCCAACAATACGGGTCGGGTTCTGGTGGTGAATGAGCCACGCGCCTTGGCCCATTTCCCTTCCGGACCTCATTGGGTACATTTGCGGCTCACTGTACCAAATCCCACCGCTTTGTTTCGCAATATGCTGCTGCTGTAACTGCACAACCAACAATTAATATATTGTTATTACAAAAAAAAATGATTAAACAAAAACACGGGTTAATCATGCAAATTTCTAGAAAAAAAAATATTTTTTAGAAAAAATTGGAGGAGTCTCACATAAACGTTTTGAAAAGCAGAGTGGTTAGGGTTTGTGGTGGGTGCGGGTCGAAGTTGATCCAGGGTTCTCGGGTGGGGCAGGAGGCCCGAATGTTTGGTGGGTCGGGTCACATCAGCGCCGTGGAGCTTCAGCTTCGAAATCAGATCCTCAACGGCGTCCTTTGAACGGCCGCTCGACCAACTTCCGGCGTGGTCCAGTGTTGACTGAGTTTCAAAGTCGTAAGGGAACTCGGTGGGAAAGAAGAACTCGGAGTCCGAGTCAGCACGGAAGTTTTCTTTGTCGGTGAGAAAATCATCGAAGAACTCAGATGGCAACCAGAACCCAGCCCCTTGAGCTGCATCAGTACTGTCAGCCAATTCCATGGCGAAATTAGAGAGAGAAACAAAAAAGAAGAGAGAGAGAGAGTGATGAGTAGTGAGTGAGAGTGAGTGAGTGTGGTCAAGTGCTTTGAGTGATGGGTCTGCTTCCTTCTGAAGATATAATTATGAGAATTTCGGCGACCTTTGTGGGTCCCAATTTCCCAAGCCTAAAAAGTATAGAGAGAGATAGAGAGAGATAGAGAGAGAAGAGAGAGAAGGATTTAATGTTTAGAGAGAGAGAGGGGGGAATGTTGACGAAGACAGGAGGCTTGCTTTTATTAATGTTACGGCCATACGGGGGAGGGGTAATTTCGGGACTAAAAGAAATTCAAGAATCAAAATGGCCTTCGCTTTTTGGGTTCGGGTTGTACATTAAGGCCTCGTTTACTTACCTATATCGGATTACAATGAATTAGGTGAGATTGGATTAATACCCCACTGACTAATTAATTATTTAGTCAGTAAGATGTTTGATTCATTAGATTAAATCTTGTATTAAATTTGTTAAATTCTGGTATTTAATGTGAATTGTCTAAAAAATATTTTAATTAAAAAAATATTCATTAGATTAAGTATTTAAGTAAGGATAAAATTGTATTTTCCTCTTTTAATCACCCCCTACAAAATTAATCGCAGGGGGAAGGGTGCTACTAATTTAACCAAATAATAGCACTTAATTGCGGGCTTTAAGTGTAATAGCGGGCTTGACTAAATACGAATCTCGTCAACCAAACATCTTACTAACCCCTACTATTTAGTTAATAGAGGTTAATAGCACTAAGCAAACGAGGCCTAAATGTTTCAAAATCAAATTGGGAATCAGAAATCGACTTCAAACTTTTTCTTTTTTTAAGGATAAATTACGGCCAACCCTCCAAGATACGGTTAAATTACGAAAAATCCCTCATATTTAAGTAATTACAATCATCCTCTCAATTATGAATTTTTTTTAGTTCACGCTTGCGGTGTCAAATTTAGTGGAATCTTGTAGATTATGTGGAATATTCTCAGTTTGTACCTGTATTATACCGTTCGAGCTGCAAAAACAAGATGATCATAAGATGTGTCTCTTGGCTTGTAAATATCAGATTTTTATGTTGCATTTAAAACTGTATTTTTGCACAAAACAAGTTTCCACAGAATCTAGAAGATTATGTTGAATTTGACATCATATATGGATGAACATGTAAGAAGATTCATAATTGAGGGATAATTGTAATTATCCAAACATTGGGGGAGATTTTATAATTTGATCTTACCTCAGGGGTTGTTGATTGTAATTTACCCTTTTATTTAATTATTTACTTTTTTGAACGAGGAATTTTAAAGTTTTGATATGAGTGAGTGTGTGGCAAAGGGTCCTTGATTCATGCAAGAGGTTCTCTTTTTATTAATGACAAGAGCAATAGAATTTAGTCAATTTACAATTCGAAATGTACTAGGCAACTTCCACTCTAGCTACCAAATCGCATGATAAATGTAAATCGTGTTGGATTATTTATGTGTGACGAACTCGATCTATAAAATTATCTCTAGATTGTGGAGGAATGTTAAATATGTCTCAATTTGTTCCAATTTCCGATCCCAACCCGTACAGTTATGCGCACAAAGGAGTCATACCCAAAGTGATTGTTTCATACTAAATAACTTGGCTTCGCTGCAGAATGGTTAAATGGGTTATATGAACTTTTGTGTTTGTTAGCTTGCGTTTTGCAAAAAAAAAAAAAATGTGGGCGGCAATTGAATGTTATGGGCGATTGTATATCTAAGGTTAGGGTTTGTCGTCTGCGTATTTTGTACTGCCAATTTATTTTAAGATGAACGATGGAGCTTGAGGTCCTACAACATTCATGCTCGTCGGTGTTCTCTTTGTGAGATATTCGTCGGATTCTAAATGATAAATAGCAATAGTTCAAATTTAATAATATGATATTTGTACATCTACTTATATCTAATGGAAAACTATTCAAACATCCATCATGAGTTAAGCATCTAAGGATTATATATCTTTTTTCACCTAAAGGTCCTTAATTACAAAATTACGCTCATTCTTTTACATAGTTATGATAAAAAAAATTAATCTCAAAAATTGCAAAACACAAGAGTTGTAGTTTTCCATATCGACTTTTAAACGCGATGAGAATCAGCTTGATCTGATTTCGTATGACAAAATTATATAAAAATAAATCACACCATTTGTTTTGTAGTAATTTTCTGCAGTTATTTAATTTGGGTATCGCAAATTGCAAAACTATTTTAGGTATATTTGTGAGCTCCACAACTTAACTTGAATCAGCCTAATCAAAATAGAAATGCAAAATTTATGGTGAAAATGCGTAATCCTACATCTGGCTCGAGCCACAATAAGAGTTAATGCCATTTTTTACAATGATAAAAAAAAATCAAAAAATAATGAAAATTGTAGAATATTTCATTGTCTTTCTAATACAACTTGAATCAGTGCAATGAAAGTTTGTATGCAAAAGTTATAAAGAAAATAAACATGTAGCAAGAATACGCAATCTTACGACATTTTTTAAAACAATCCAAATAAAAGATCATATCACATTAAACATGAAAGTTGTATATTTTGTCAACTTTTTTCTAATGCAACTTGAATCGGTGCAATAAAATTCATATAAAAAAATTATCAAAATAAAACTGGTAATAAGAATACGTAATCTTATTTTATTGACACAACAATCCCGGATCAGGTAAGCAATTTGCCTGAAGAACGAGTCCAACAAATACTTGGACATTTAGTTAAAGAAAACAAAATAGAAAAAAATGAGAGGGATGGAGGGAAAAAACGACACTCTTACTACTAACGTAAACCACATGCTTAGACTTATTTTCCTTTTGATCAATTCATCCTACGAACCTACAATTTCACTTAATAAAACATAATTGTTATTCCCTCCATTCCAAATTAAGTGTCACTTTGGGAGTGTTTTTTTGTTCCGTATTCTCTGTCACTCTAGACTTTCAATGATGCATTAATTACTGTTTTATCAATTATGCCCTTATGAATTTTAATTAGTAAAAAGAAAGTTAATGAAACTAAGATTAATGATAGGGGTAGTGTAGTCGCATTATATATATTTTTCTCTAAAATCAACACACATTTATTAATTTTCTTGATAGGTGAGCAACAAACCGAGTGAGTAATGTGTTAGGTAAAATAAGATACAAGCATGAGAACATTTTTTTTTTTTAGCAAAATCATGAGAACATATCCTAGCATCATTTACATGGTACTCGTAGGAACATGAAATAACGTAATATATTGTGGTGCTAAATAACTTTCTTGGAGACCAATTACAACGTGGTTGGTAATTAAGCAACCGTTTTTTCCTCAGCACGAATTAATGTCATCCCTTTAATTGCGACAACCAAGGCAAAACTTTGATGAGTTTAGGTGAATAATCATATGAACGATGAGCCCTTAAATGAGAATTATCCCTTATCTATTGGCATATCAATTTCTCATGCTTTGGTAGTTCAAATCGTAAGTAAAGTTGAGACATCAAATTGTCTTGTGTTTTTTAACGACTACAAATGTTGGACAATAATGTGAATTAAAGATTCCATTTAAATTGATTGTTTTTTTGTTTTTTCACAAAGGATTTGGGGAAAAGAAATATATAAATCGTTTAAAATATATATATATATATATATATATATATATATATATATATATATATATATATATATATATATATAATTGTGCGTTAAATATATAAAATTTATTGTAAAATATTTTCGTTTTGAAAATCCCAATTAATCTTTTATTATGAATTTAAAAATTAAAATCATGTAACTCCAGATGTTTTCATCCAAAATACAATCTAATAGTAAATTGTAAGCTAACAGTAGTTTGATTTTGTTCAATATGTGTAGTATATTTTTGTAGATAATAATCGATATACTTCAATCAAATTTTGATGGGATTATTGGGGAGACTCCTCACTCAACAAATATATACAACTAACCACCAAAAATATTACCGCTATGTTTGGTAAGGTTTTTGAGCTTCCGTTTCTATTTTATTTTGGAAAAGGGATGTTTAGGGGGAAGAATTAAAAAATAAAACACAGTTTGTTTGTGTTTTGAGAGGAGACAATATATACCATAGCAAGTCAAATCATGTCTAAAATGTATTGGAAAAAGTTATTTTTTAAGAAGAATTTGAAAGATAAAGAGATTTTAATTTGTACTTTAGTGAAAACAATTTTCACTGTAGCAGTCAAATCATGTTTGCTAGAGAGATAAATATTTGAATTTTTTGGAGAAATTTTTTGAAAATATTTTAGAAAGATTAATTTTATGATACTCTCTCTCTTTTTTTTTTTTTTTTTTTTTTTGGAATTTCTCATAACCTGGCCATATATAATACATATTATACCTTTAGAGAATTAGATTTAAACTCTAGCCAACGAGAACACTGTCTCTCGTCGAGCTCTTTCTTTTGATAGTAATTGCTTACGGTTTGGAGCTATGAATCTCTTTTTGCAATCGTTTTACGGTGGACGTGTACTTTGACGACAACGGTTCTTCTTGGTGACGTAACTTGTTTTCTTAAGGTCAGAATTTGACGGGTTACCTACCGTTGAATTCCTCTTGTCGAGATCTATCTTTTGGTATTTATTTTTTTCAAATTTAATAGTCATTTATGTTTCTGCGATTTTTTCCATTGCACACTCTAAACATTGGGTGGTTGGCGCCAACTAGAGTTTTGGTAGGAGGTGTGAGGATTTCTTGGCGGGTTGGCAGAAAGCTATGTCCTCTCTCTTTCTCTCCGTCTCTCTCTGAATTTTCTTTGATTTTGAGTATTGTGAAGGTTCGTCATATTTTTGCTAACTTGCTCTAAAACAACACTGTATTTTTCTAAAATTCTAAAAATATTAATTGGAATCATAAACTCTCTGTTACATTTCACCTTTTCAGAAAATCTTTGTTTCAATTTGATGTTCCTACCTGTTGTTTTATTTATCGCGTTTTGTAGATTTCTCTTTCGAATTTTCTTGCATTTTCCTGCAAAATTTCAAAAACGATAAAAAAAATTGTGTAAAATTCTCATCATATATGAATTTGGACAAGAGATTATAACTAATGTAATTTCTGAAAATTTCGAAATTCCACCAATTCCGAGGCATTCTGAAATCGAAATAATTTTTTGCATTTCGATTTTTGTGGAACGGAATTTGGAACCCCATTTTTTCTTCCGAAAAAAGTTGATTTTTTTCTTCTAAAAAACTGTTTCCGAATCATTCCGTCCGATTTCCACCACTTATCCTACGGTATGTGGAACTTGATAAAAACCAGAAAATTTTAAGGAAAAATCGGAAACTTTGAATGATATTATCTTATTAGAATGCTTCAATCATGAAAGATTAAATCGGAGTATCGAATATATTTTTTTACCGGAATATTTAGAAAAAAAAAAATCAGATTTTCTCTTGAGGAGGCATAGAGGCTGGAGCATGTTGCCGTCTTGTAACGAATTGTGTTCGGTCAGTCGCAAGGAAAAATCAGTCTCAAACACCAAATATGTGCTGTTTTCTGGATATTAATTGCTTCATTAATTAAGGCATGAGAAGACCTTCGATTTTCCCGCCCTTTCAAGTATCTTTCTACATGTGAAAATGTCAGTTTTGAAATCGAACTTATTTTTGGTTAGGAGAGTCGCTGATATATAAATCTTCATAGACATTTGTTTATGGTTTATTGCATTCGGCGCGTCTATATTTTCTTCAATTGTTAAAAAATCTTCCCTTATTATTTTATCCCATGATTCAATTTAATAAAAACAAAGCTCCAATTAACTTAGTTTTTAGCAGTGTTCTGAAAATCGGTAGAAGTTGCCGATTAATCGATCACCAAGGCAAGATGTGGACCAAAACCTTTATGATAGTGTAACGGATTGAAAATTGGTTTTTGGCCTATGAGGCGGTCCGGGACAGGTCAAACCTTACTGGTAAAAATTGGACAAAAAGCGACTTTTCAAATCTAGGTTTTTTTTTTTTTTTTTTTTTAAATAAAAAAGAAAGTAGAAAGTAGGGATTTTAGTTCAAATGGTCGGGTTGTTTTATTCTTCCCTCTATCGAGTCTGTTCTTCCCAATAGCAACGGCGCACTCACTGGAAACAACCAAAACCGGCGGCATCGCTCTACATAATCGATGGGGATAGAATCATGTTTAAATACCGTTTCATATAAGTTTAGAGTATTTACAAATAACATATGAAAATATATTACAAGAAAGCTGAAAAATCGATTTATTTTTTATTTATTACCAATTAATTGCGAGGCAATGCCTAACCACCTTCGACCCATTCGACCCCACTCGCGCTTTTTAGAACCTTGATTTTTAGGTAGTATTTTTTGAGTAGACCCTTCGGAGGTTCAGATCACTTTAAACTCCATTTGAGTGAAGAGATAATTAAAAACCGAGTTTTATAAATCATGTAATAGAACAATTGAGTTCAACTGGCATAATTTATTTTACGCTATGTTCAATATTTTCGTTTAAACATAAACTATTTAATGATTATTTATGCTTAACAAAACCGTTGCCTTTAATTCAAAAAGGCCAAATATTCAGAAATAGCAGACATAGTTTTTGTAACTGTCTAAGATGGTATTTGCAAATGTTTATTTAGAAATATATTATAAGTTTTTTTTCTAAACATAATCTTTTTTTAGTTGTTTGCAAAATAAGCTTTTGTTTTTACTTCTTCTAAAATAAGTTATTTTAAACCATAATTTTAAAAGCACACATGTACCTGTTTTTTATATTTTAATTGATTTTCTAGTTAATTTGTAAATACCCCTAACTTTGAGAAATAAAATTTAATTCCAACTTAACTCACAGTTACAAACTTCTGCTTTTAAATAAACTTTTGCAAACACCACCTTAAATTTGATATAAATTAGTTAATCATATGGGAACGGAGCTCAAGGAGAGAGGGTGCCCATTACACATAAGTATTGTGGGTCTTACAATTGTTTGATGTAGGACAATATACAACCTAACAAATTATTGGTTTCATATGGAATCGATTTTCTCCTAAAATTTTATTTTTTATTTTTTCTTGTTTAATATAAGTTTCTTCTAGTGGTATCTCTATCGGATAGGGGGTTCCTCCCCCTCTCCTCCGGTCTTTCCACTTCGCCTCCCCCTTCACCTTCCTATTTTGTTTCCAACCATTCGGGCTTCCGTTCACAGTTTTTCTGGTTTACATGATGATTCAATCTTATATATAAAAGAAAGAAGCGCTGGTCATGTGTATTTTTGTATAAAAAAAAAATCTAATGGTATTTTTGTATTATTTATTTTTAATATTTTTTCTCTACTAATTTCTAACTATAATTTTTAACAATTATCAAAATTAAAACCAACCCGAAGAATCCTACCTTATTGCTACATATGTAATTATTTATTTTTAATATATTTTCTCTACTATTTTTTTAACTATAATTTTCTTATTAATCTCCTATTTTTCATCAATATATCTCAAATCTTAAGAGAGAGCTAGAAATTCGATTTGTTAAATCTTAGTCTATTTATTTGGATTATAAATCTTAATATGTATGTTTTAAAAAAACTAATGTTATATAAAATATGAATAATACTACATTATTAAATTTTACTATATTAGTGCACTATATTTTCTTATTATGTATTAAATTGTTAATTTTTTTTCACTACTTAAATAATATCTCGTGCATCGCATGGGGGAAAAATGCTAGTTAAAATAAAACAAATATACTTCCAATAATTGGTAATTTCCAAGAACTTTTATCTAATAAGTTGTAATCAAACGAGCGACATATGTTTTACAAAACAAATAATACACATAAATTGTAATTGAAATATATAAATCAAAATCAATACACAAAAATCCAAAAATGAATAAAAAAATGAAGTGGATTAACCTTAATCGACTACAAAAATAGTCAATTAACATTTAATTAATCAACTACCAAAGCGTAGTCGATTAACTTAATCAACTACCAAAAAAACCTAAATATGTATCACCATCGTCACCACACCGCTGGCACACCACACCATCACCACCATACTTCGATATTTTGACTGTATTTTATTACAAATAAAGTAAATCACAATCTGCACCACCAACCAAAGCAGTTGCACCACCTATCAAAGTCCGATTCTAGTAACAAATCGACGAAAAAGTCATTTTCCTCGCACTCGTTCCGGCAACACGCGGCGAAAAAAACCATCGCCAAGAGAAAGAGAAGGAGCGTCGTTCTAGCTGTGCCGAAGACACTTGTTCTTCGCCTCCGGATCGAGAGAGAAAAAACCAGAGATTTGGATGGGAAATTGGAAAGAGAAAAAAATAGCAGAGAAGAAGACAGAGAAGAGGCGTGAAAAGAAGAAGAGAGAAATGATAAATGAGATTACGGTTCTTCAAGGGTATATTAGACAATTTAAATTTGTTAGAAGGATTGTTTTAAAGGGCAAGGGGTTTTCTCTAATTACTTTTGGGAGGGGAATTTTTCTTACTACGTTTCCTATATGGGGGTGTTGGTCTTGCTAATTTTCCAATTTTTAAAACTCTTATAATAAAAATTAGGTAATGGGGAATATTATTTAGGCTGGGGCTATTTGCAAAACTAATTCCATTAGTCCAAGACCAAATTAAAAATTTTGTTGTACAAATACTATAATGCCCTTGTTAAAAAATAAAATAAAAATTGATGAAATACCATAAACTAAAAAACCACAAAAATTTAAGCAACACATCTTCTCCATCTTCCAAAGCCCGCAAAAACTTTTCTCGTTCATCTTCCGTAAACCCACAAAACTCAACAAACCTTACAAAGATCGCAATTATAGAGTCAAAACACATCAAAATGGAAGATTATACGGTGAAAGAACCCATGGAGGTAGGGTTGGGCAGGGGTCGGTTTTATCGGCCAACCAACACACTTTCGACCCACTTCTTTCGGCCGATAATTTTGTTTTCGGGCCGGTAATATTAACCGACCCATATATACATGGGTCGGTCGGTGATTTTCAGTTTACTCAAAAGTCAGTTAGTCGATATTATCGGCCTACCGACGTTTTTTTTTTAATAATTTGTTTTATTAAAAATTTTTTAATTGTGATTTTTATATATTTTTAATGTTAAAATATAATATATAAAAAAGTTAAAAATGAAAAACTCAAAACACAAATTTATAAACTTCTTCGTACTATTTCTATTTTTACATATTTTTATTTCTTATTTTTCATTATATATTTACATAATAGCCCGACTGATAATGGTTTTCAGTTATCAACAAAATTAGGTGGTCGGGCCGCGTTGGGTAGGTAATTGACCGATAATTACCTAACCCGACTCATGCCTAGCCCTACATGAAAGTATGCATTTATGTGTTTTATTAGCTAGACTATCATCTTTCAAAAAAAAAAAATTGCCCAGACGCGATTCCACATTTACATGTCGAGTTTTGGGAAACAGGCTTATTTCGACATTTAAGTCACTTTTTTGAGCATTCTGATTGACGCTTATATGTCGAAATAAGCATGTTTTCAAAAACTCGACATCTTGATGTCGAGTTTTGGGGACAAATTCGACATGTAAATGTCGAATCGCGTCTGCGCGGAATTTGTTTTGAAAAACGATAACCTAGCTGATAAAACACTTAAATGCATACCTCTGTGGGTTTTCCACCGTAAAATCTTCCATTTTGATGTCTTTTGACTTCATATTTGCCCTTTTTGTAAGGTTTGTTGAGTTTTTGGGTTGAATGTTGAGGTTTTGGTTTATGGAAGAGGAAGAAAAAAGGTTTTTGTGGGTTTTGAAAGATGTGGAAGATGAAAATTTGGTCTTGTGGTTTTGTGATTAATTTTTTGTATTTTTTAGTTTATGATTTTGCATCAATTTGGTTTTTTTTTTCAACAAATCGTGGTATTTTAGTATTTGTACATTTAATTTTTATTTTATTTTCGTCTTGCACTTAATGGAACTAGTATTGTAAGTAGCTGTGGCCTATCATTTATTTTTGAAAAATATACTCCCTTCAATCCTTAATAGGTGTTGTTTTTGGGGAAATTGGCTAGACACCCCTTATTCTAGACTTATATAGGTGGAGATCCATTCTATTATATGGATATAGGTGTAGGTCCTTCATCAATTAAAATTAATTAAATTATTTATGTATAGACATAGATACCCCCAATTAGTATTTTTATGTAATTAGTCAATTTTAAAAATTAAGGAAACAAATCCCACAAATCTCTCACTCTCTCTCCTCTCCACACCACACGGTTACAACTCTCTCCCCTCACCCACACGCCTCTCTCTCTCTCTCTCTCTCTCTCTCTATCTCTCTCTCTCTCCCCCATTTTTCTCTCTCGCACAATTATATTATTTCTCTCTCTCAAGCCTCTAACTAATTTGAATTAATTCTTCATTTCTTTAAAAAAGCTTTAATTCTATTTTCATAATTATTTTATAGCAATCTTAATTATTAATTTTATTGAAACCATATGTGTTGGATTTTAATTGTTACTTCGTATGTTCTCGATAGTATTGCATTTTTTTGTTTGCATTTTCTAATTAGTTTTATTTCAGCAAACAACATAATAAAGAATCGGACAACAAAATAAATTGCAACATAAAATAGAAAACTGCAAACTGCAACTTATAACTGAAAATTGTATTATCAAACACCAAAAATAATTTGAAACAACAAATGAATGTGAATCATTAAACAATAATTTTTTTTTTGCGCTCTAGAGGACCTTTTACATGTTAGCAACATGAACAAACAATGGATCATCTTTTATCTTTTTTGGACGAATACAAGTTGAAACGTTCTCGCGAGCTTAAATATTTGTCACACACAAAGAGTGTCCAGTGCCGACGTTCGACAATGGGACATTCACCTAATGCAGCGGGAAAAAAATGTAACGAAAATCGCTCATATTCTTTCACACCATGAACTTTTTCACCATTGACATTGATTTCGTGGACGTCCGTATGCATTTAATATTCCTTTTCCTCTCTTCGATGTTGTTGAACAATGGCTTGGTCCCTTTTTTTTTTTCGCAGTGGCTGTTGAACGTAAAATAAAAAGAGAAAGTGATTGAACGTTACAAAACAACAAATGTAATAATTGCAAATATTAACAACCACTAATTGCAAATTGCAAATACAAACGGTAAAGGCAAACTGTAAACGAAAAATGGTAAAGAGAGAAGTATAAACTGTAAACAATGAAGTATAAACTGTAAAATGTAGAAATCCATAACGAACATATTGAAATTCAATTTGCAAACTCATAACGGAGAAATGCAAATAGCAATGTCAGAACACATAATTAGGTTCTTCAAATGTATTGTTTTAGAATAAACATAACCAAAGTCGTAACATAAACAAACCCCTCAATTTACCTGATTTCGGGGATTGGAAATCATCATCCTCCTTTGCTGTTAAGGGGAAAAAAAACGGGTTCTCAAATTATTATTGAAATATTTGAAATAAATAGCAAACAAAC
>NW_012193286.1:1690068-1708111 GCF_000504015.1 Erythranthe guttata | reverse complement strand
AGGAAAATTCTTTTATATATATCAAAATTACCCCCAATTCATTGAAATCCAATTTAACTCCAATTTCAAGAGTTGGAGCCCAATTTAGTCCAATTTTACTAATTAACCAATTTTGACTCGCCACCACTGGAGACCGCCGATCAGCCGCTGTTGACCGCCGATCTCCGGCGTTGGGTTTTTTTTTTTTTTTTTTTTCTTATTTTTGTTTGAAAACTTTTTTTTTCTGATTTTTTTTTCCGGTAGGTCAACCGCTGTTGACCGCCGGGTCTCCGGTGTTGATTTTATTAATTGTGTGTTTTCTTAAAAAATATTTTAATTAATATTGTTGTGTTGACTGCTAAATTACTGTCTCCATCAGTTATTTAACTGTCGGAAACAGTAATTTAAATGTTAATTGACTTTTTTTTCCTTAAGAAAATATTTTAATTAATATTACTGTCTTGACTGCTAAATTACTGTCTCGAGCAGTTATTTAACTGTCGGAGACAACAATTTAACTTTTAATTGACCTTTTTTCTTAAAAAAAATATTTTAATCAATATTACTGTCTTCGACGCTAAATTATTGTCTCCAGCAGTTATTTAACTGTCGGAGACAGTAATTTAACTATTAATTGACTTTTTTCTTTTCGTTTTTTTTTTAAATTTTGTTTTTTCTTAAAAAAAGTATTTTAATTAATATTATTGTCTTGGCTGCTAAATTACTGTCTCCAACAGTAATTTAACTACCTGAGACAGTAATATTACTGTATTAATTAATTTTATAGTCTTGGCCTGCACTTTTGCTGTCTTCGACTGTATTATTACTGTCTCCGACCGTAATATTATTGTCTTATGCAATAATATTATTGTTTGGGACAGTAATATTAGTAATATTACTGTTCGGAAAAATAATATTCATAATATTACTGTCTGAGACAGTAATTAGCAGCCAATGTAGTACTTTTAATTAAAATAATTTTTTTTAAGAAAAAACAAAATTTCAAAAAAAAATAAAAACAAAAATCGAAAAAAAAGTCAACGTCGGAGACCGGCGATTGACCGACCAGAAAAAAATTTCAAAAAAAAAAGAGTTTTCAAAAAAAAAAAAAAAAAGTCTACGCCAGAGACAGGCGGTCTCCGGCGGTCAACGACGGAATCTGGCCGGAAAAAAAAATTCAGAAAAAAAAATTCAAAAAATTATTAAAATGGGGGTTAATGATGTATATTTGTTTAAATCCGAGGTCAATGTGTAATATTGAGGAAGTTAGAGCATAATTGATGGAATTGATAAGAATTATATTATGGATGGTATTTTAGACTAAATACATGGATATGGGTTTATTTGAAAGAGTTTTTTTTTTTTTTTTTTTTTTTGACTAATGTGCAGTTAAGTCCCTTGTCATGTATAAACAAGGTATAAATAAAGATTTAATTCATTTGTAAAATGTGCGTTCAATAATCCAAAGCAATTCCAGTATTTACATTCTCTCTACAATATCCACAATCTGTATGTCTGACTTGAGCGTCGGATGAGTTTCAGCTGGATCAACTTCCGATTTAGTTTACGCGTGTTTTATTTGATCTCGGATCAATATCCACATAGTAGATCTCGGTTTTTTTTTTTTTTTTTGATAAAAAATAGTAGATCTGGTTTGAGCCCTCCCTACAAGATAAAAATCAAACAAAAATCAAATTAATCCAAAGAAAAATATTTTAATATTAATTGTTCACTAGATCTTAAAAAACATAGTAGATTTGGGTTTTTTTTATAAGAAATAGTAGATCTGGTTTGAGCCTTAAAAAAAAAAGAAAAAAACTAAAACAATAATGTAGAAACTATTGCATCAAACGGAATTAGAAAGAGATTTAAAACAAGCAAACCCTCATCTATAATGCTTTTGGCATCATCGAGCCTACTCGATTTGGACAGATGATTCAAGGCGGCGATTTGGAGAGCAACGGCGGCAGCGCAAAACGGTGGGGGAGCAGTGGCGACGGGCGGCGCAAGACGGTGGGGAGCAGATAAGTTGGCCGCAGATGGTTGTGGAGAGAGAGAGAGAGAGAGAGAGAGAGAGAGAGAGAGAGAAAGATGAAGAGTGATAGAGAGAGACAAAGATGAACCCGACCCAGAACTATCCTGTTCTAGAAACTTAAACTCATTATCCGACCCATAACCATTCAACTTACTCAAACCCCAAACGGATCGGTTCTAGGTCTAAGACCCGGCGAACCCGTACCTATTGCCTTCCCTAATTTGCAGTCGATTTTGGGGGTGCGAATTGAACGCAGTTTACAGTTTTTTGGGATTTTTTAATTTGCGTGTATCAATATTAAGGAAACGGGAAAGTAGAGATGTGGAAAGGGTAGTTTGGGATTAAAAAAAATAGGATACTTGTCAAAGAGTGAAAATGAGATTGGACATTTTCCAATTATCAATGTTTGAGGAATTTTATCTAAGAGCTCCTATATATGAATATGCTTGCTTTAGAGCAGAGTTCGGACCGACCTTCTTAGGGGCGGACTCAAGGCTTGTGTTGGGGGGCTCCTTGTCACGGCCCGCTAGTTTTGACCCAACCCATTGCCAGTTTCCCTTGGGTTGGGGAGTTTAAAGAGTCAAAGACTTAGCCCTAATAGGGTTAGGCCCAAGTTGGCCCAAATGTATAGAGGTAGGTAGAGGTAGGTGGTGGTAGGTAGAGACATTTTAGGGATTCTTTGGAGTGTTCCACTCCCAACCGTTAGATCATATCGATCTCCACCGTCCATTGAGGAGGTGGTCTTGTATAAATAGAGGTAGGGTCCTCATTTGTAATCATCCAACAATAATCCAACAAAAATCCAAGAAATACAATAAGCACTCAAGCAGTACTTTCTTATTCTCTTGTCTTCTTAATTTCTTTTTTCGTTTCCATCACTTAAGTATTCGCAACACATTCGGGAGAGGCTGACTTAGCTATCGCGAGGGGCGAGAAGGAGCTAAGGCCGCACGGTTCGTTGTTGAAGGAACAAGTCCGTGACAAGTGGTATCAGAGCCCGGCTAAGGGCTTTGTGTTGATCGAATTCTCAACGATGGCAAACGTTGAAGATATTTCGTACGTAACCGAGGGACGTGGCAGGGAGGCCCAAATAACCAACAAGAAGAAGAGGGACCACAGCAAGGCTCGTGGGGAGAGTACCGTTAATGAGGCCGTGCTAACGGATCATGGCGAAAGACTCGAGAGGCTCGAGAATAAAGTCGCCATAGCGGAGCTTAGCGAACGATTCGAGAAGCTCGAGCACGATATGGAGGTGTTGGAGAATCACGTCGCCGAGCAACTCGATTTGTTTAGGGACAATGAGACGTTGCGGGAGGAACGGTTGGATCGATTGGAGGCCATCATCCAATCCCTCCAAGAGAGCATCGAGGGGATGCGCGACGACTTGGCCTTGTGCAAAAAGGCCGCCGCTAACGGTAGCGTTGGTGCTACTTCAAGTCCAAGGGTGGACTGCCCGAAGCCAACGGGATTCAACGGCGTAAGGGACGCCAAGGAAGTTGAGAACTTCCTATGGAGGATGGAGCAATATTTCGAGGGTATCGGTCTAGTCGACGAGACGACTAAGGTAAGAACTTCTTCCCTTTATCTTTCCGATACAGCAATGTTATGGTGGCGTAGAAAGCACGCCGATATCGAGAAAGGCATTTGCCGAATCGATACTTGGGAAGAGTTCAAGAGGGAACTCAAACGACACTTCTACCCGGAGAACGTCGTCTATGAGGCTCGAAGGAAGTTGAGGGAACTCAAGCAACGAAGTTCAATCCGCGAGTACGTGAAGGAGTTCACCACCCTCACCCTTCAAATTCCCAACCTTTCCGAGGAGGATCTCCTTTTCCACTTCACCGATGGGTTACAAGGCTGGGCCAAGCAAGAACTCCACCGACGAAACATCAAATCCGTCGATGAAGCTATTGCCGCCGCCGAGTCTTTAACCGAGTATCAACCGAGAGAGCCATTGCGAAAAGAGAAGTGGAACCCGACTAAAGGCGGAGAAGAGAGACGGGACAATCATAGTCGGGACGATCGAGACAACCAGACCCAAGGCGAGCGTCAACCTCGAGGGGAGGAGACAAGCCATCCTCGCACCAACAACTTGAAGAGAAGAAGAGGTCGGTTGTGCCTAAGGGAGGATGCTTCGTGTGCAAGGGGCCGCACGCGATGAGTCAATGTCCCAAGATGGGGTCATTGTCGGCACTCTTACAACAAGAGGCCGAGCAAGGCACAAACGAGGGGCTAGGCAACATGGGATCGCTCCAACTTCTGAACGCCTTAAAGGCTAATTCGATGCCGGCAACATCAAGCAAGGGGCTGATGTACGTGGAGGCCCGCATCAACGGTACCCCAGCAAAGGTGATGGTGGACACGGGAGCGACCCACAACTTTATCACCGAGGACGAGGCCAAGAGGGTTGGCCTACGGTGGACCAGACGAGACGGTTGGCTCAAGGCCGTTAACGCTAAGGCACAACCGCTCAACGGTGTAGCACGAGACGCGGAGCTACACTTAGGCACTTGGAAGGGCCAAGTGGATTTCTCGGTAGCACCGATGGATGATTTCAAGGTGGTGCTAGGCATGGACTTCTTCCGCAAGGTAATGGCTATCCCGATGCCTTGTTTCAATTCAGTTTGTATTTTAGAGAAGGGGACACCTTGCATGGTGCCGGCCATCAACGGCATCACTAAGGAAGAAAGCACGCAACCAAGGCAACTGTCGGCCACGCAAGTTGCCAAGGGAGTTCGACGGGGCGAGCCAACATTCTTAGCCGCTTTAAAGGAGGACAACCCACCCGTCAACAAAGAGGAGGACGTACCACCGATCATCCAAACCGTCTTGGAGGCCAACCAAGACGTGATGCCACCGACTTTACCCGACAAACTTCCACCTAGGAGGGAGGTGGATCATGCCAACGAGTTGGAGTACAAACCGGGAAAGGTGAATGTTGTGGCCGACGCATTGAGTAGAAAGGCCGAACTCGCAGCCATTAGCTCGACAAGGGGGAACTTGGCCGACATGATCCGAGAAGGGCTCGAACATGATCCCATGGCCAAGGAGCTAATCCAACTCGTCAAGGAGGGCAAGACGAGGCAATTTTGGGTAGAGGACGGCCTACTCTACACAAAGGGGCAGCGACTCTTCGTTCCGAAGTGGGGCAGCTTGAGGAAGGACCTCATAAGGGAATGCCACGACACCAAGTGGGCGGGGCATCCGGGCCAAAGACGGACAATGGCGTATCTCGAGACGGCCTACTTTTGGCCTCACATGCGGGACAGTGTCGATGCATATGTGAAGACTTGTCTTGTGTGCCAACAAGACAAGGTGGAGAATAAACAACCGGCAGGGTTACTTGAGCCGCTCCCAATCCCCGAGCGACCATGGGAGTCGATCTCAATGGACTTCATTAGCGCCTTGTCGAAGTCCGAGGGGGCCGGATCTATCATGGTGGTGATAGATCGTTTTTCAAAGTACGGGACGTTCATAGCTTGCCCGAGGGATTGCACCGCAGAGGAGGCAGCCCGGTTATTTTTCAAGAACGTCGTCAAGTATTGGGGACTACCGAGGAAAAGTATTGGGGACTACCGAGGAACATCATAAGCGACCGAGACCCACGCTTCACGGGGCGATTATGGACGGAGCTTTTCAAGCTTTTGGGGTCCGAGCTTTGCTTCTCGACGAGTTTTCACCCCCAAAACGACGTGCAAACGGAGAGAGTGAACGCCCTACTCGAGTGCTACTTACGGCACTTCGTGGGAGCCAATCAAAAAGATTGGGCGAAGCTCCTCGACGTGGCTCAATTTTCTTACAACTTGCAACGGAGTGAAGCCACGGGGAGGAGTCCATTCGAGCTTGCAACGGGACAACAGCCACTTACGCCACATACTTTGGCTACGGCAACCGACGGACGGAGTCCCGGAGCATTGAAGATGGCTAAGTCGTGGGAGGAACAATCCGACTTAGCCCGGGCGTGCCTTGTGAAGGCTAGGCGACAAATGAAGAAATGGGCGGACGAGAAACGGCGACCACGGGAGTTCGACGTTGGGGCCCAAGTGATGGTGAAACTATTACCCCAACAATTCAAGGCATTACGGAGCATGCACAAGGGACTTGTGCGAAGGTACGAAGGACCATTCCCGGTGATCGCCAAGGTCGGTAAAGTTTCGTATCGCCTAGAACTTCCAAGTTCTTTGAAAATCCATCCGGTCTTCCATGTGAGTATGTTGAAGCCTTATCACGAAGACAAGGAAGACCCGAGCCGAGGAGAGTCGCACCGAGCACCACCCATCATGACTAAGTCATACGATAAGGAGATCGAGGAAGTGCTCGGCCGACAATTGAAGCGACGTAGGGGAGTCCACCGAGTATTCAATACCTCATCAAATGGAAGGGATTACCCGAGTCCGAGGCAACGTGGGAGACGAAGGAAGACTTGTGGCAATTTCAAGATCGTCTCCACTTGTTCGAGGCAACGAGGACGTCGCCGGATTATGCGGGGGAGGATGTCACGGCCCGCTAGTTTTGACCCAACCCCTTGCCAATTTCCCTTGGGTTGGGGAGCTTAAAGAGTCAAAGACTTAGCCCAAATAGGGTTAGGCCCAAGTTGGCCCAAATGTATAGAGGTAGGTGGTGGTAGGTAGAGACATTTTAGGGATTCTTTGGAGTGTTCCACTCCCAACCGTTAGATCATATCGATCTCCACTGTCCATTGAGGAGGTGGTCTTGTATAAATAGAGGTAGGGTCCTCATTTGTAATCATCCAACAAAAATCCAAGAAATACAATAAGCACTCAAGCAGTACTTTTTTATTCTCTTGTCTTCTTAATTTCTTTCTTCGTTTCCATCACTTAAGTATTCGCAACACATTCGGGAGAGGCTGACTTAGCTATCGCGAGGGGTGAGAAGGAGCTAAGGCCGCACGGCTCGTTGTTGAAGGAACAAGTCCGTGACATCCCGCCCCAGCATAAAAAATTCTTTTTACCTTTTATTTTTTTATTTTTTTTAATATTTTAGGTTATTTATGTATTCATTTATACACTTAAGCCCCCCCCCCCCCAAAGTTAAAATTTTATACCATTTTACCCTAAAACTTTTTTTTCGCCCCCCACCCAAATCCTCCTGAATCCGCCCCTGGACGTTCTTCCATTAAACTACAATTAATAATGTGTCACATCTAATGAAGCGTAATTTGGTCTTACAGATAAGGTTTGTAGATATACACTCTATGAAATACACTAGATTATCTTTGTTGAGGGAATCTTTGTCTAGGGAATCTCACTAATTTAAAATGAAACTTTGGTGTGTGGAAAAGTCATTAAAGTCAATGGTATTTACCTCAAAATGGATATTGCATACTTGATCGAGCTTCAAGTACGTGACAATATACATGAACTCATTACGCTCTTCCCACAGAAACGTAAATCAAGCCTACTTTTCTTTCATACACACAATATATCAACACATATCATTCCACAACCCAATCACTTCAAATATTATAGGATTTTCTTTGTCCAATTTTAAAGTTTTTTATTTTGATTTTTTCTTTTCAACTAGCCAATAAATAGATGTCTTCTTCGCCACTTCATTTGTTTATCTTATATGTTAAAGAAAGAAACGTTGGGTGTCCCTAAGAAACCCTAATGACATTTTTATAATTATTTATTTTTAATATTTTTTTATTAATTTTCTAACTATATTTTCAGCAATTATCAAAATTAACACTGAACCGTGAATAATCGTTCCGGCTTCAATCTGTTATTTTTCATCAATATATGTATATCTCAAATATTAAGAAATAAAGATAAAAATTCAATTTGTTAAATTGATCAATTTTTTTCACTTTTAAAATATGTTCCCGTGCATCGCACGAGAAGAAAATGCTAGTATTTTTAAAACAAAAAACCCCACAACGGCAAAACAAAACCCTATTTATATCACGTTTTGATTTACGGTCAAACCGGCCAAGCCAGACCGGGCAAAGCAATGGTCACGATTAATCAATTCAACTGGACAATCCGGTCCAGATTTCAAAACCGTTGTATAAACATCAAACAACTTATTTTACCTCATTTATATAGAAATGGAATATAGCCAATTTGTATTGAGAAATTTAATTACAGTAACCGAGAACACAACACCATTTTCACTAAAATCAACAAGTTTTCTTGTTTCAGAAATCATCTAATGACAATATATACAATCAATGTACAGATAGAAATACAAGTCACGAGCGAAATAAAATAGGATAGATATCGAACCCCGGAATAACAAATCTTACAAGGAAAAGAATTCTACAAGGTTGTCTCTATCTCCGCCCTTGTCAACAGAAATCTGCACCGCAGTTCAACACAGAGATCAATCCAGTGTTAAACATCATTTGTTTATGATTAGAGATGTTTAAGTATGTATTAATGTAATATAATTTTTTGTAAAAAAATATTTTTACTATTTCGTAAAATAAAAAAATAAAAAAAACAATTTATATAGTTAGGAAATTTACCAGCAGAAGATCCTCATCAGTGCCAAAAGATTTATGGGCCTGTTCCAAACACCACGACGTAACCCTCTCAATTTTCCTGCCAAAAAAAAAATTAATTCATTAGAAATGAAGTTCGAGGACTAACTATATAAAAATAAAGAAGCGAAAATAACCTTGAGCTGGCAGGATCTCGAATCTCAAACTCGTTTGTAAGAGCATCGTAGCCACAAATAACAATGTAGTGACCTGTACGGACGGACCATACACGCTGAATCAGTGCAAAAAATCGAATATATGACAATTACTGAGATAAAAAAATATATATTTATTATGTTTGAAATTAAACGTACACACACAAAAGAGACGTTTAATACACAATAAACAAGACTGTGAAGTTCAAATATAGATACGTGTCTTGAATTGTCAGACATATAAAATTCTCGATGCACTATTTCTATATTCAAGATTTTTACTAATAGAAACTTGTAGAAAACTGTAATATAATGATTTTTAGTGTGAAATTATATTGTCGAGTAAAACACGTGCAAGAGTAACGTCATCCTTACCAGTGTAGCCTGGGCTGCTGCAACTATAGAAGTCTGATACGCAACCATCCACTAGCTGAGAATCACTCCTTCCAGAAAAATAAAAATAAAAATAAATTAAAAAAAGGACGAAAATTGCCAAAAATAAAAGGGCTCATGCAAAAATGAAAGTAAGAAAGATGACTGCCCTTTTATCGAGAAATATGAGACATACCACAATTTATCCTGATCGACCAAAGCAATAGCAACATATTTTCCAGACAAGATAAAGCCGGAAATTTCTTTGGCACTAACGGATCTGCACTGTAAACACGAGCATTTGCGTCATGCATAAATAAATCAGCATTGTAAATAATGACAAGAACGACTTGCGAAACTGTATGCAGAAAAGAAGTAAAAAATAAGGTTAAAAAATTAAGCAGACGGAGAAATATTGTACCTCTATACAGATTCCAGCTTCACGAGCTTCGTGGAACAGCGTATTTACTCGTAATAGATCGTTAGGCAATTGGTCCTGCCAATTTTATTTTTCAATATTGAAAGTTTAGAATATGTCGATTGTTAATTAAGTGTATCCACACAGTTCTAAATAATATTTGAAGTCCAACTAGTTCATCAATCCTTAATGTTGCAACTGCTTTGAGAGGGTTTTTCCGTTTGCAAAAAGATATTTTTTTTTACCAAACTACCATCACATGCTCATAAATAACCATAAAAAATAATAAATAAATAAATAAAAAGTTGGAAAAAGAAAATAAAATGGCCTTCTTCCTCGTTTATCTTTCCTATTTTGCACACAAATCCCTCACCCAAGGAGCAATATTTACAGATGAAGCAGAATGAATTCAACAAGAATACACGATAGATTCGACGTATTACATCCACATAATGGGCCATATTTAAATAAAAAAAAGATTAAAATATAATCTTCAGAATCGAGAAAATAGAACTCAAAATGCAGCAAATCATTAACTTACATAAGCAAGTTCTTTTAACGAGAATGGACGGGTGTGTGTACCTTGTAGAACGTCTCGACAGAAAAATCTGGATTGCCTCCTAATGTGACGGTACAATACGTAAAGCTTACAGAAAACTTGTGCAGCAAGTAAGCCAAATCAACAGTCCAAATACTGAAACATGCACAGTATAGTACACTATCAGAACCTTTCATTCACCAAACTTTTTAGCACAACAGACTTCAATACATGTCATAACTATAATCAGTGAATAAACAAAAAAGGCACAACTTGCTCGTATCTTGAATACACAAAATATTAGCGCGGGACAGAAGTAAAAATGACAAACACAGCTTATACACATTTGATTAAGACATTCGATTTAATAGCAGTCGGAAAGATTACTAGCAGTTCCAAATCAGTTTTTTCTTTTTTTTTTTTGAGCACCTATAGTTAATTTGAATTTATATTAAAGGAATGCAAACTCACTTTGACGTTTGGACATTGCCAGAGCAAATATGATTCGACGAAATAAAAATGTCCAAACTCTAATGAACTAAGGTTTAAAATGTTTTGGGTAAATTACGGCCACCCCAGTGAGGTAAGGTCAAATTACGAAAAAAACCCTCATGTTTGAGTAATTACAACTGCCCCTCAACTATGAATCTTCTTGAACGTCCGCCCTTGCGGTGTCAAATTTAGCGGAATCTTCTACATATGTGGAATGCTCTCCAGTTTGTACCCGTTTTATCCCATTCGAGCTCCACATAATGAAACGAGATGATAATAAGACGTGTCTCTTGACTTGTAAATATCAGACTGTGGTGCATCAAAAACTGCATTTTTGTACAAAAAGAGTACGAACTAGAGAACATTCCACCATGTTGAATTTGACACCATAAGGATGGACGTGTAAGAAGATCGTTGTTGAGGGGTGGTTGTAATTACCCAAACAGGAGGAGGGTTTTCGTAATTTGACCTTACCTTAGGGGTGGCCGTAATTTACTCAAATGTTTTAACTTAAGACACCAGCTTAAAAGGCATCGTTTTCTAGACTACTACGCTCCTAAACATATAAGCCGAAACATAATAAGCTTCAAAACCGTTAAAAGGGTATTAATGAATCGGTGAGAGCTTCAAAAGTGTGGTGAAAAGAATAATATACCTTGTTGTACTGCAGAGATCGCACAGTTGTTGAATATTACAGTCGTAAACACCGAGCAGTCTCAAAACCATTAGAACACAAGCAAGACCACAATCCCACGAGTGCTGTTGATTTATATGAGGGACCTGACACAAACAAACACAGTTCAAATCATAGAAAACAAAACAAAAAAAAAACGATGGAAGGAAGAAGAAAACGCTCGAGACTTACTTCAATAAAGTGGGACAATATTTGAGTTCTGCTCTGTTCCTTGTTTGACGACGACTTTTCAATACTGTACGATTCGACGAAGTGGAAATGATCGCCAGCTGGCCAATCGAAATTCTCTTCGTACGCTTTCAAAAGTTTGTTCATGATGAGATTTATAGACCACATCTTACGGTTAAGTAGTAGTATCTCTCGTATCAATATATCAACACTAGAAACTTAATCCGTATCAACAGTATATGTGAATCCCTCTTCGTAAACTCCACGTCAAGCAAAGATAGCTTGAAAATCAACGACCCTTGCCTGTAATCAAAGAAGCTTATTCACGCTACTACCATTCGACACTAACAAAAATTTAAGGAAATCCCAAAACGAAAAAAATAAATACGTAGAAGACGAATTTATCACTACAAATCAAGATCATCGACTGATGAAAATAAAACAGATGACAATTTGATCCCTCTCGTACACACATTAAGAAATCTACGAATATCGGTCAATTGTGTGAATTTGTTTTTAAATGTTATTCTAATCTTTTCTTTGTTCCTTTGTTTTTGGTCGGAAAACGAGTAAATTCAATCAATAATACTAAGAATTTCATATGCAAGAACACAGAAACAATCAAAAGTCAAAACCCACAGCAAAAATATTGGATAAACCTTGGCTCAATCCGAAGAAAATCAAAAATCACTTGCCATCTATCATTCATTCAACAAACAAACCGTACCATCAAAGTCAAAACATCCAACAAACAATTAACAACCAACAAAACGTCTCATCTAAATAAATAAATAAATGATGGAAACAAATAAAGAAACTTTCAACGCCAACCCAATTCAATTAACCAGAAAATAGTAAAAAAAATAATTGTTACCTCACGGTAAATCAAATTATCTGCAGAGATAACAAAAAGAGAAATTGGAAAAGGGGTCTTGTTTTTTCGCGAGGGAAAAAGCAGAAAGTGCTTTTTCAAGACAAAATTGAAGGGATGCAGAGAAAAGGGGCTGTCAGGAGTGGCGTTTCATTCGTTCGGTTACAAAATGGGGGTATATGTATATCTATATCTATATCTAGTTTTGGATAACAATGAAAATATATGAAAATGTAAAGGCCTATAAGAGAAGAACAAGTGCGTGATTCTATTCTTCTTTTTTTTCTTTTTTTATTTGCTGTAAATGAACTTTCTTTTCTTGCTGTTGGGAGATTGCGGGTGGGTGGGCGGTGATGAAAACGTTTCTAGAGTTGGTAAAAAGTAGGGGTGGAAGGGAATTTCCAATTTTCGCCAGTTTTTCGTCTAAAAAGTTTCGATTTTGGAATAATTTTTTTCATGCCCATCTCTGAAATATGGAATTGTTCGATGTTTCTGATTTTTTTTGTGTTGGAATTGAAATTATTTAAAATATATTTGGAATTTCCGATCTGATTTAATTTCTAAAATCAATTCCAAAAATTTCGATTTATTTTTCGAAAAATACGCCAATATAGTTGGAAAAATATACCAATTTATATAAGACTTTATTTATTTTAATTAGTGTAACAAATTATATATTTATTTTTATCTTAATGGGCCATGTTGGAAAGTCGAACTATTTCCCTTCCTTTTTCTCACGTAAGAAAAGAAAGCCTTAATTTCTTCCATAGTTTCGATTTTATCATTTCAATGATTTATACTTTTGTGTTATTTGAAATTGAAATAGGTGTCTAGTGCAATTTGAATTATTTTATATTTTTTTTATAAAATATTAGAGTTTACCGTATTAGTTGTATTAGTCGTTTTAGTTTTATGATTTTATGAAAGTGGGTTTTCTTATTATTGAAAATTTATGAATATTTCCGAAACTTTTTGTTAAAACTTACGTGATTTCCGAAATTCCAATTTTCATAACTTTTAGAATTAGAATGAATTTCTAGATTTCTAAACTTTTGGAATAGGAATTAGAATTAATTTTATACTTGACAAAAAAAATATTTTTTTTCTGAAAAAGTCAACTCCAATGTGTTCCACAATTCCATTCGACCTTAGGTGGATGGGTTGGTAATTTTCAATGTCTTTTATAAGTTTGTGGGCCAAGAATTGCCTTCCAACCGACTAATTAATTAGTGCAATTATATAAAAAAAAATCTACGAACAGTTGGGTCCATATATTTATTTCCCAAAAATGCACAAAAATCACTATCGTCCTCTCCAATTAAATTTATGTAGTTGTTTACCCTTTCTCATGACATATAAATGTTTATTATATCGAAATGCATGTGATAATAACTTATCCTACAATTGTGTCTAGGAATGGGCTGAACATATTCAATGAGAATTAGATGATGTGTCCCACTTAGTCATTGGTAGTAGGGTTGTTTGTGGGCCGGTTTTACCCACCAACAAGGGGTTATTTATATAAATGATGCAATAGTAGAATCCATAAACAAAAATGGTGTGGTTTTTTTGGAATTTACAAAAGTGGCGTAAAACTTCACTTGTAGAGGCGATTTCTGGCATGCATAGAGAATTGTGCCAAAAGAAGTCAGGTATTTTGTTTTTTTGTTTGGTAGTGATTAACAGGTGAGATTGAGAGGAAAAAAATGAACGACCGAGATGGCTGCATAGTAAAAATCACGGACTGCTATCGCACTTTGCAGAGGCGATTTCTGCAAAAACAAAAACCACCTCTTCAAGAGGCGATTTCTGCCAAAGGCTGCTGCAAAGCAGCCTCACTTTATTTCGGCCACCAATAATCGAGAGGAGGGGTTGTGGGTGGGGCCAATCTTGCATTTAAATTGGCACGTGAATGGAGGGGGTAGTTTGCTTTTACTCCCTTCTCTTCTTCTTCATTCTTCGCAAATTTTCAACATAGAATTTTCAACCCAGGTATTCCGTGAACTCTTTTTTTTTCTTTAGCAAATTTTTTAACTTTTTTTTTTAAATAATGTTGTTTAATGTTTTTAAAACACGGGGTTGTTATTATAATGTTATATTAACTTAATCTGTTTATTTATATATTTTCAGTTTTGTAACAGAAAATTATAAAATACAGGTATGTTTAGTTAGTTTTATAATTTTTCGTTTTTTAATTTGTTTTTAAAATATTGTACTAATTTTAATTTCTTTTGCAGAAGGTGAAAGTAAAAATACGAAGGTATGTTCTAATATGTTTAGTATATGTAATTTTTTCATTTCAATTTGTAAAAAATTGAATGTACTTTTTTTCGTGTTTTATTTGTTGAGTTATTTCATAGTGTGTGGGTTGAAGAAACGGACCAATTTAATGATGTTGTTTGCTTAATTTTAAGTTATACTTAAAATTTAATTAGATATATATAGAAATTTAATTCGTGAGTTGATTTATATATATATTTGTAGATAATTTTAGGTAATTTTACATTCTAGTTCCATTTTTATAAAATTAGTTAGTTTTCAACTTGTTTTTTGGTTGGAGCATAATTCCTAAAATAACATATAGTTGAGTAGTGTGTGTTTTCAAATTTTTTTGTGTGAATTTTTTTTCAACTTGTACTATTTTTTTTTGTTAGATTGCAATTGAACGAGAGGATCGAGTTGTATCCGAAGAACAAATGGATTGTTTAACATCTAATCATATACTAATTTCAGGTATTTTAAAGTGCTTTTTAAAAATTTATGACATGTTATTCATTGCGTAAAATGTGGTATAGTATAATTATTAGCATAATATAATTATGTTGTTTGGGTTTTGGAACTGTATATAGTTAAAGAATTTTAATATTAATTGTTTGATAATAAATTTTTTAATTAATTATATTTGTTTTCACCATAAAAAATAGGTGAATTTAATGGCACCTAATAAGAGCCGAGTCAAAGTAATCGTGTATATTGGGGGTAATATAATTCAAGATGATTGGTCGGTGGAATACGATTGTCCTCACAAAGCAATTTTTCGAATTAGAAGGGATACTTCTTTCCAACTACTATTATCGAACTTGTACGAACGATTCGAAATAGACAATACTAGGTTCACTCTAAAAGTTCGGGGAAAACTTTTTCGCTTATATGGGGATAGGGTTAAATCAATGCTGTGTGAAATTAGTACGGATCAAGATTTGGAAATGTTTCTTGATCCGGAAGAAGGGAATGATTCAATGGACATTTTTGTTCAAACCATCCCATTATACAATAATGCACCGCCTCCACAATTAACTTTCGATCTGAATGAGCCCTACAACATAGTCTCACAATTGAGTCCGAAAGTGGTTGCTGTCACACAAGGATTTTCTAGCATGCAATTTACGAATTTTGGTGCTGGAACATCTGCACCTCCGACAAATTTTGGTGGTGGAAATCGTGGGGAGACGAGCACAAGGAGAGAAGTCCGGCACCCCAATACAAATGAGCCAACAGAAGATTTTACAGACATACCGGGAGATTTCTTTGGGGTCGATCCTCCTGTTGACTCGGAACCATCCGATCAAAAAGATTACGACAACATCGACGGGGACCATGACCATGATGATGGTGAGAATGTTGCCAATGTTCCTCATAATATGCCATCAGTGGCACCAACCCAAAACCAACCTCACTTGTACGAGCCAATACCTTTCTACTCAATGGATTATGAAGAAATGATGGCGGACTCATTTGATATTCCAGACGGGCAATTGTCAAAGTTTTACGATGCCGATGAAGGTGTTATTGAAAAAGGGATGATTTTCAAGAGTAAAAACAGGCGTCCGCCTAGATGTGGGACCGGTGGACATCTCGGACGTCATTGATGCTCTTGTTTTTAGTAGTTGACATTGTGTATTTGATATCTATGTATTCTTACATTTATCTAATTTTTATTTAATTATGTATGACGTTAAATTTTAAATTCTTAATTTAGAAAAGAAAAAAAAATATATATATATATATATATATATATATATATATATATATATATATATATATTGATAAAAAAAAAAAAGAAAAAAAAAAAACAAAATCACATCTCCTAGAGGCGATTTATGCCTTGTCAAACTTTTGGCCAGAAATCGCCTCTACAAGTGGAGGTTTACGCCACTTTTGTAAATTCCAAAAAAAACACACCATTTCTGTTAATGAGTTCTACTATTATATCATTTATATAAATGACCCCACTAACAAGCTTATTTTGATCCATACTTTTTATATTATGAATAATCAGCCATCAATCAATTCATTCAAGTTGGGTCAATAATATCAACCAATTTATGTATAATTGGGTTGATAATAGTTTATAATATGCTAAAAAATTGGTTGGTCAGTTAATATTAGACAACCAGCTTTATTTATTATTTATTAATTTAATTAAATTATCTAGTGTTAACTAAATTAAAAGGACATAAAACTAATAACCTAATTTTGGAATTATTCTGGATGACATTTTAAACTAGTAACTCACCCGTGTGATATACGGGATCAATTCTAATTTCAATTTTTTTAATGACTAAAACACGTCGATGATGTAAATCAAACACCTTTATTAATGAAAAGAGGCTTCTAATGCGATGCACGGGGGTAATATAAAAAAATGAAAATATGTTTTAAATAAAATAATCGAACAAAAACTTTGAATAGTTAATATATAATACGATATAATCTTAAAATTTAAAAACAATATCAATTACATTTGATTTAAGTACCAAGATACACAAAATAAATGATAAAAGAAAATATAAAATACAAAAATTGTGATACAAAAAATAAGATACATTATCTGACCCGAATGATACAACTATCTCGTCCAATACACTCGAATTCTTAACATGAAACTTAATTATCAAAATAGTGTTTTACGGCACATGCATTGACGTCGCCTATACCTCATCTAATATCTTGCGAGTAACATGTACATTTTTCATTGTTCAAATGCAATCAATGATACACATTACTGAAACACAAATCACCTAAAATAGTTCATGCCACCTCTACTCTTAACTCTCCACATTCCGACGTATAATAGTTCATGCTACCTCTAATACTAATATAATATTAATACTAATATTAATGCTAATATCAATCCTAAAAGTAATACTAATACCAATACGAATATCAATACTAATACGAATAACCATACCGAATATCAATGTCAATACCAGTATCAATATTAATACCAATACTAATACAATATCAATAATAATATCAATACTAATAAACATTATCTTAAATAACTTGTCAAATTTGTTGGTGCAATGTGCATCAACCCTGTAAGTGTGCAATAGGTCTCCACATTGTTGACAACGTATCTATTCTTCAAATCCCAACGTCACCGGATATCATACTAAAGTTATTTGTATATGCAAAAACAACGAAAATCAACAAACTATATACATGTGCACGTAACTGCAAAATATACAAAAAAAAAAAACATTTAGTATAAATTATTATGCCTATATATTAAACAAATCGTAAAAACATCATATACATGTGCAATTAAATAAAATGACTGATCACTAAAAAATTTAGTTCAAATTTATTTTTTTACAAATTTATATGTTAGGATAACTGAACATTTAGTTTTTTCTTTTTTGTTTTTTATGAAAAGATGAGATGAAAGACTTGAATGTGATGTGTTGGGGGTTTTATAGGCCGGTAGAATATGGCGAGAAGGTAAATGGAATAGTTGATGTTCGTATATTAATTTTATTGAATATATGATTCACAAATAAAATATAATGAATTAGTTTTGAAGCCCTACTGTG
>NW_012193286.1:1619133-1671252 GCF_000504015.1 Erythranthe guttata | reverse complement strand
TTTTGGCGGGACTGTAGTGCGCTTTAATGGTAATGGTAATGGTAATGGTAATGGTAATGGTAATGGTAATGATTGATATTGGTATCAATATTGATATTGGTCCTATAATATTGATATTGATCCTGGTATTGATGTTAGTATTAGTAATGGTATTGGTAATGATAATGGTAATGGTAATGCTAATGATATTAGTATTGGTGATGGTAATGGCAATGGTAACAGTAATGATTACGATAATTGTCATGGTAATGGTCATGGTAATGGTAATGGTAATGGTAATGGTAATGGTAATGGTAATGGTATTGATAATGGTATTGGTATTGGTATTAGTATTTGTATTGATATTGGTATTAGTATTGGTAATGTTATTGGAATTGGTAATTTTATTGATATTGGTATTGGTATTGGTATATATTGGTATTGATAATTGTAATGATATTGGTATTGGTATTGGTATTATATTGATATTGATATTGGTATATTAGTATTGGTATTAGTATATTAATATTAGTATTAGTATTAGTATTAGTATATTAGTATCAGTATTAGTATATTAGTATTAATATATTAGTATATTAGTATTAGTACATTAGTATTAGTATTAGTATTAGCATTTGTATATTAATATTAACATTAGCGAATTAATATTAGTGATAGTATTAGTATATTAGGATTAGTATTAGCATTAGCATATAAGTATTAGTATTAGTATTAGTATTAGTATTAGTATTAGTATTAGTATTAGTATTAGAATTAGAATTAACATATTAGAATTGATATTAGTATGAATATTAGTATTCAGATTAGCATTATAATTAGAATTAGTATTAATATCAACATTATGATTAGAATTATAATTAGAATAGGATTTGCACTACCATTAGCATTAACATTTAAAGATTGGTATTAAGATTACTGTTAGCATTAGCATATTTGCATTTCTATAGGAATTGAAATTATATATGATTCATATTATTATTTAAGATTATGATTGAATTAGTATTAAGATTAAGATTAGCATTACCATTAGGATTACAATTTTGTTTAGAACAATGATTGAGATTAATATTAGAATTAAGATTAGAGTTAATACCAGGATTAGAATTAGCAATAACATTAGGATTACTAACACTAATAGTAATAGTATTATTATATATTAGTATTAGTATTAACATTAGTAATGGTAATGGTAATGAGTGGTCACTACAAGAAAAATCACTTGGGATAACGACGAAATTGGTCGCCAAATGTCAATTTTTCGTCACCTTAACGTTTCGAAACGACGTAATTGGTTACCTTTCTTTGTCGTGTAAAGCTCGACGCTAGAAGTTTAGGTAACGATTTCTTATAATTCGTTACTAATACATTGGTAACGAAATAAAATTGGTTACAATAGCTTATTACTTGTAACAAATTCGGTCCTCGCTATATATTTTTAGTCGTTACGAAAGTCTGAATTCGTTACCAATAAACAGTTTCATGAATATTTAAAATATAATAATGTCAAATACTTTTCGTTACAAAAACTTCTTATGACAATGATATCCTTACCAATACTTCATTTTTTTATTTTTTTTTGATATTATTATTAATTTTTTTGTGAAAATAAAATAATGAATTGAGAATTTTCTGACAACAAGAATATTGATTCAAAATAATACAACATTAAAAAAATTATATCGATTATAATCACCAAACATTTCATTGTAAATACATGCTTCAAAGATACATCAGGACTCAAAAACAATTGAGAAGTTGCAAAATATTCTAAATAATATCCTTAGTGATGCACGATTGATCAAAATACAAGCTAACTTTCAAAACTTCACAATGAACCATTATTTGTTGTATTTACATCAAAAACCTGCAAATATAAGCATTATTTAAATTTTATTAGGCGTTTAAGCATAAAACCAGTAAAAAAACATTAGAAAAACGAAACTATAAGGTTGTATGAAAAAAATTTGGAAGAAGATACCTGTTTCCAAAGTCAAATTCTAAGCACACATTTCTGAAGAAAAAAGATTCCTTAGTCATATCATCTCATGTACGTTCAAGCATGTAATAAGAGTAATCAAACAAATTAATTCTCAATAAATATTACAAGAAGAAGACAAAAATGCTCAGATCAAACATATGCCCAAAAATAATCACACATAAACATATTATACAACACCAAATTAAGGGAATATGGAATCAAATTTTATCACAGTTCTAATCAACTTATATTTTATCAAAAATCAGCACACTCACATAAAATAAAATTAAAATATGAAAATATAGCAACAAACATGTATAACTTACAAAGTTTTGTCTTGATTGCTTGAACTCTTTTATTGCAATAAACGTAATAACATTTGCTTCAATTTGTCTTGCCCTTCCCTTAGACCTTGTATTTCATCATCTTGCTTTTTGCAACGGTCATCATAGTTTTGAATCATAGTTTTGAATTAGTGCTTCTTGCGTTTGAATCAATTCTTGTTGGGATTTAATACGACAAGTAGCATCTTTCAATTCATCTTCAGTAACACTCAACTTTTCTTGAACTGTCTCCAATTGTGAAGATTCACATGTTAACCTCTTCGAACATTTAGAAGGCACAACTCCATACCTCTTTGAACTACTGGATTATTTCTCCCATCCTTTGATATTAAGCCATGTCGTCTAAAATTGGTGGACAAGAGTAACTATCAAAATAAAGAAATTTATTTCTTATCTATGATAAAGTAAAAATGTAGAAAACCATTATACTTACATCTAATCCAATATAAATAGGTAACTTTTGGTGTTCTGCATCGTCACTCCAGTTACTCATACAATCAAGTTCTGGACTGTGCCTAATAACAACTCCAATTCCAGTTGCTAAGTGATTAGCAAATTGACGTGGCTTTTTAAAACCTTCAGGAAACTCAATTTCTAATAATTGTCCTTTCTAATCACAAATAAAAGAATATATATAGTTATTGTTAGTTACATGTAACAAAAAAAAGAGAAATGTATATCAAACAATAGACACTAAGATTTTCAGCAATTGCTTTCTCTATCGATTTTCCTGTAGTTGCTCTGCGGCCTCTTTTCTTTGTGGAAATTGATATTTATTCATAAATATACAAATATCTAATAAACAGATAATAAAGTTAAGTATTATTAGAAAAATGCATAAAATTACCAGTTGAGTTTTCATGGATTGATAAAGAACTTTCACTTTCGTATCCTTGTGTATCCTCATGAAGATGGGGAGATGTAGATGAAGTTGGTGTTGGGATGTGAAGCCCAGGATTCAATGAAACTTCGCAAGAGGTTCTAGATTAGTCGGTTTTAATTTTATTAACATGCTTTGATTAGATTCGTTTAAAGCGGAATAAATCTAATCTAGCAACTTACAGTTTTCGCGAGCAGATCCGTTTCTATCTTCGGCGCACGAACGAGGATACCAAGCCTTCAATCCTCGAAGAACTGCTGTCCAGAAATTTCCAGTCCTCTTTCTTCACCGATATCTCCGCGACCGTAGAACCAATCGAGAAACCCTTCGGACAGATTGTATATTTAAGGGTTAGGAAGCTACTGTATAAATTTCGACCCAATCCGACTAACAGTTGATTTATGGTGATTTTCTTCGCAGGACTGCTCAGAAAATTCGAGAATTATAGTTTGCTCTAAAAACTTATATCCCGGATTAATAATTCTTCTACAAGGGTGGACTTGTACTTGAAGAAATCTAAACCTATAATCGAGAATTTAGAGAGAAAAGAAGAAGAGAAAAAATATTTCTCTCCAACGTGAAATAGGCGTCTAGGAGTTATCTTCTCTCATCAACCTAATCTCTATTATATATAGCACAAGGAATAGAGTCACACATAGAGAGGATTACATGGGAACAAATCCCACTCCTTCTATAACTCTATATAGTCGAAAATTGCAGTCCAATGGGGACTTAATTTTCGGCTATATTAATTCCAATATATAATATTAGTTAAACTTTATTTTCTCGATTAATTAGAAAATCCATTGGGCTACAATAGGGACTAAAGGAGAAAATATAAATCGGGCAACTAATAATTAATTAAATCCAAACTCTTAAAAGAATGCATTCAATTAATCATTAAATAATTATTTATTTTCCACTACCAAATAATTATTGAACTCCCGTTTATATTCTCAAATATTACATTCGAGCTCCGGTCGATCATTACTTAGATTCTCCCCACATTAAGATATCTTATAACCACCAAATAATTTATTCACTGCTAAATAAATTAAATGGTTTCTTTTCATGAGTCTTGCCCGCTTAACTTATTTGAGTATGCCGGATACGAAATCCACCTGGCCAGGACTTGGCATAAACAAATCTTATAAGCTACTCAAGGGTTATTATCAATCTCATATTTCAGAGATGTAGATTCCTTTCGATAATTAATTTCCACCTATTAATTCTTAATGTCTCTACCCAACGCACCGGGGGCCATTTGACTCAATATAGGAATCTCTCCCATTGTGACATCAAAGTAGAGATCATCAATTAAATGTGTACGTTAATTATCTAGGGATTAAGAGAGTAAGTAATATACTGTCAACTAGAAATAATACAGTTTCATTTATGAACAGTAATGAAACAATTATTTTACTTTGTCCGGTTCAACACATGCCGGGTGTGCTAGCACAATAAGTCAAAACAATAACTACAAAAGTTATTCGCTGTTTACTGTGATCAAGACCAATCACTTAAATATTGTGCTACAATCTTTTACCAATGGTTAGTCCATTTCCATCTAGATTGTGAACGTTTATCTTTATATTCTAAACGAACTTTCGAAATGATCTTTCTGTGCGACGTAGCACACCATCTCGAATACTATTGGAATATTAGACTTATGCTTTTAATTAATTGACAAACAATCAATTAAATGCATTGAATACCCTAGTGCAGATTCTCATAAAATGATAATAAACTATTTTATTAATTCAGTAATAAAAATGTAGCTAAAAACGAGACTTTTAGTCTACTATCCTAACAGTTGGCACACGAGATGACGGGATTTCAGATCGTGAATTTGCCGACACAAATGGAAGTTCTTGAGCGACTGAAAATGCTTCTACATTTCCATCTTTACTCCTCCTAGTTAAAAGGCGGCGACGCGGTACTATATTATTAGGTGGCATCTAACTGCACAATTAATTAAATAATCAATGAAGTTAACAAATAAAGAATAATACGTAAAACACAATTCGCTCTTGAAAATTTCAGAAATGGTTCCACGCAATTAATTTAAATTCTCTCTCAGGTTCTGTTAGAAAAAGTCTCAAACAATCTGTACATGCGAAGAATTTATTTAATGTTTCAAACATGTACAATTTATTCTCAACTTTTAACAATAAAAAAAATGAAGTCATCACAAGGAAAAATAAAAGTAAAGGATTTCAGGTAATTGATTTATATACCTCATATGGGAAAGGGTTTCCAATTCTTCAATAATTATTTCGACCCCTTTGGGAATCGTAATATGAATTATAAGTTGTAATACTTAGTAGGATTCAAGCACTACATAATCTTAGTACAATTGCACCATTAAACTACAATCATATGTAAATTAGATGTTTTTTCAAAAAAAGTTTATCCAGTGGACAAAAAAATCAGGATAGGACTTAAACTCCATCCCATATCATCGTTGCGAAATACTCAGGATTTATGTACCTTGAATTGTCGCTCTCTATTGGCTCAGCCGCATGTGTTAGAAAAATCAAGTGGACTGGCGGGGTGTGTGGCGGCAGTAAGAAGAGATGGTGTGTGCGGTAGCGGTAGGAGGTGTGACGATCTGTGAAAGTGGTGAAAATTAAAAACCATATCTTCGTCTTTGTCTGTTCATTTGACTCTTTGTTTTCTCCGCTAGAATAATTTGGAGAAACATAAAGAAGAGGCGCTAATTTTGCCGCCCAATATTTTGGTACTCTTTTAATCCAAATTTTAATCTAAAGTTAAATTTATTTAACTAAAGAGTTTCTACCACTACATTACTTATTAAAATAATTGATGTTTTTAATATGCATGAGATAAATTTTCTGCAAAAAATCAAACATAAAAAATATATTAATAAATTAAGTAAACAAAAAATTAATAAAATGATGTAGTATATAAAGCTTTAAATTTAAATTAATTTTTTAATGGTTATTAATTCAAGTCAAGGATAATTAGTTCAACATTGTTAAACCATAATAATTAAAATTTGTTTCTTTTTTTTAATTCTACTGCATTGTCATTATAAATATTGTTATCACTAAGAATATAAATAAATAATATTTTTTCTTAATTTTTACTTGTATTTACTTAATATTATTTTTATTATATATATTAATTATATTTATAATAAAAAGTAATTAAAAATTGGAACCTTTTGTGAGCACATTATTGCTGTCGCTAAAGATTATTTTCTTTTGTGACAACTTAATACTAAATGTAACGAATACTTTGTTAGTCACTATACAGAAAACTTTTGGTAACAACACTAAACCTCTTGTAACTAAGTAAGCAAGTTGTCACCAAAAAATGCATTTCTCGTAACGAGTTATTTCTTTTTGTAATAACTAATCCCAGTCGTTACCCAAAACAGCATGTTTCGTGACAATATTTGAAGTTTGTTACAGTAAATGAGTTGTTGTAACCAAAACTTGGTTTGTTATCATTGTTTCATTATTTAAAGTGTCTTTTTTTGTAGTGGGTATTGATAATGATAATGGCAATGGTAATAGTATTGGTATTGGTGACGGTAATTGTAATGGTAATGGTCATGGTAATGGTATTGATATTGGTGATGGTAATGGTAACGGTAATGGTATTAGTATTTGTATTCATATTGGTACTGATACTGGTACTGGTATTCATTACTTACATAATACATAATATATTTTTTTATTTTCTTTTACTTTTCTGCTAATTTGTATTGCATATCATTGATATTACTATTTCGAAAACTTTTTTAAAATCAAATATTTTTTTACGACGAATACCTCGTGCAACGCACGGGTGAAGTACTAGTATATATATATATATATATATATATTATTTTTTTATTTTTTTATTTTACATAATGTTTGGAGATGCGATAATTATTTTTCAGTAGCATGCCATTTGCTAAAGGTGAAAAATGTCAAAATAAAATTTTATATTCCTCCACACTTTAGTTATTTACATAAGGAGGACAGCTAAAACAAATACATATTTTTTCTCATTTTAATACCATTAAAATAAAATTAGATAATGACATAAATAGTCTTAGAGTGCGTTTGAATTGAGGAAGTTGGAGAGGGATTTGATTGGGGAAGATATTTTAAGTTATTCCAATTTGGAGTCATTTGAAATCCACCTCAATTGCTACAAAAACAACTAAAAAAGAGGGATGGGGATTCGAAGTTCATCCTCAAATCCCTCAATTCAAACAAGATCAAGGGATTTGTTATTATGGATTTGAAATCTCTTCTTCAAATCCCTCAATCCAAACGCACCCTTAATGAAAATTAATAACACACAAACATTAAAAATCTCATGTTCTTTTTCCAATACCAAACACACAAAATTTCTCATACCCCTCTCCATCTTTAGAAACCCCTCCTCCTTCTGCACAACAAACTTTCCAAACAATCTCAAAATCCAAAAAAACATCTCAAACAAATTACAAAATGGAGACATAAGACAACAAAATGGTAGTTTACATGGAAGGGGAACCTATTAGAGTATGTATCCATGTATTTTTAAAGCTTGAGAGTCGATTTTGATGTTTTTGTTTTGTTTAAATCCGTCGATAGTTTTCGACCACATAAAGATCGATTTTTTGTCAATTTTCAACACCAATTTGTTGAAAAAATATTGAAAATAAAAAAAATCAATTTTGACACATGCATGTCGAAATTTACTGTTTATATATATAAAAGTGGAAAATATATAAAAACTTAATTTTTTTTTAAATAGATAAAATTCTTTTGGTTTAATTTGACCGTTGGAAATATTTTTCTTAATACTTATATATATATATATATATTCTCGATTCCAAAAATGAGGAATCGGAACCGAACCGGTTTTTTCGGTTCCGGTTCCGGTCAAACCGGTTCGTGTTCGGTTCTAAAACCGTTGACCCCGGTTCGGTTCCGATTCCGGTTCCGGTTCTAACCGAACCGGTGGTCATGTCTCCACCCAATTCTTAATTTTAACCCCAATTTAATTATTTGTTGCCATAAAAATCCAACTTTGACTTTTTCTCCGGCGTTGACTTTTCAATTTTTTTTTTTTTTTTTAATTTCTGGTCTGTTTTTTCCGCCGCCGGTCTCCGGCGTTAACACTCTTAGTGATTTTTTTTATCCGTGTTTTTACGTCGACCGTAATTGTACTGTCATTAACAGTAATTATACTGTCACTGATAGTACATTAACGTAATTATACTGTTGTTGAAAGTACATTAATGGAATTGTATTGTCATTGACAGTACATTTATGTAATTGTACTGTCGTTGACAGTACATGTAGAGTCAACGACAATATTATTATTTTTTTGGCTGTTTTTTTTTTTTTTTTTTTTGATTTGTTGACAAGTTAACGTAATTGTATTACTGTCGTTGATAGTAAAATAACTGTAAACACAATAATATTACTGTCAACCACATCAATATTATTATTTTTTGGGTTTTTTATTTTGTTTGAGTTGTTGACGGAGTAACGTAATAATATTACCGTCTACTATTGTAATATTACTGTAAACACAATAATATTACTATGGTTGACAGTAATATTACTATTGTTACAGTAATATTACTGTCAAACACAATAATATTAATTATTTTGGCCTTTTATTATATTTACCTTTGTTGAACGATCAACATATTAATATTACTCTATTACACAATAATAATGACTTTTGTTGTGTTACTATTACTGTGCTAGAGATTAATATAGCAATATTACTGTGTTAAACTGTAGTATAGTTTATTTTATTGTGTTTAACAGTAATATAGTTAATATTACTGTCAACCACAACACTATTGTTGTTTAAAAAACAAATTGAAAAATTCAAGGCCGGAAACCGGCGGCAAAAAATCAGGAAGAGAAAAAAAATTCGAAAAAGTCAAGGCCAAATACCGGCGGAAAAAATCAAGAAGAAACAAAGAAGAAAAAGTTAACGGCGGCGACAGACGAAATTGTACTCAAAATTGTGTTTTGGATCAAAATTGAATACTTTGTGAAATTTGGGTCAAATTGAGGTTAAATTAAATTAAATGATGAAATTGAAGCATATTAAAATGTGATGGGTTATTTTAGTCTTTTACAAACCTCTAGACAATGTGTGGACTTTTTTGTAAAAGAGTTTTTGTCTGAACCCCTTTATGAATGAATACTCATTGATAAAGTGCCAAAAAATAAAAATAAAAAATACCATAAATAAAAAAATTACTTTTGAATTATATATCTATCTGGCAAACTCCATCAAAAAGATCGCTCAACACACGTGATATAACTACTCACTTTTTTTCATACATCCACATATAATCCACATATATGTGTGCGTGATTGTGTGTTGAAATTTGTCGAAAACTACCCATTCTGGGTAGACACGGCCATGGGCCGGGTCCGACCCATAAAAGGACCCGACCCGCCCCGATCCCGACCCCGACACGATCACCTTGGACCCGGACCTGAACCCAAGTTAGCATGGGTCGGTTTGGGATCCTATTTTTGTGGACCCGAGACCCGACGGGTCTATACTCGGCATGGGGACCCGAGGACCCGAGTTTAAATAGTACTAACCAATGGGCCATATGAGAGTTTTGGTAATTAGCTAGCAATAAATGTATATAATAAAATAATTTAATTGAGGTATAAATAAATGTTAAATAAATTATTAATTTTCATATGCATTATTATTAAATAATTTTAATAAAATTATTAACAATGGTAATAAGTTCTAAAATACATAAACAATCGTGGTTAAATACTTCCAAGTTCCAAATATTTATTATTAATTACTATATTCAATATAAATCTCGCTATTGAAAAATATAAAGCATTGAATTAATTCAATATATAAACAAATGCATGATTTAATACAAACTCACTTATGTTATTAAAATCGATAGTGTGAAAAATACGAAAGAAAAATAAATAAGATGTTTGTTTTAGAAAAATAGAATTATAATTCATTTCAATTAATTTAAATCGATTAACCTCAATTATTGACAACAACTTATTAAAATTATTGATTATTTTATCATAAAAATAGTAAAATATAATTCGTAAAAATCATAAGAATAAATCTTTTAATCGTAAGATTTAAATCGGTTAAGCTCAAGTTTTTTCAATCAGTAAGCTTTATTCAAGGAGTTAAATTAATTAAGCTCAACTATTGACAATGACGTATTAATCAAATTAACTATTTATAAGTTAAGTAATATTTTTTTAATTGAATATTATTATAAAAATAATAAAATTTAATTTGCAAAAAAAAAATCAAATCGTAGATAATTTTGAATCAAATCATAAAAAATAATAATATTTAATATTATTTTTTTATAATTATGTATTTAAAGTTAAGCTCAAGTGCTTTTAATTTTATTTTATTTTTCCTTATTATAATTTATAATTAACAAAAAAGAAAAAAAAATTTAAAAATCCGGTTTGGACCAGGACCCAACTTGGAACCGGCCCGGGCCTGAGAGGACCCGACCCGACCCGTGGCCGTGTTTAGTTCCGGGTATAACACCTTCACGATCTTTACATAGTATTTTACATAGTTTAGATAAAAATGAGTTTGAAAATGAAACTAAGTGGGCTCTAATACTTTCTAACTTGAAACACTCCTTTTTACTTGAAATATCTTACACTATTAGAGCATCTCCAACCATGATTAATATGGAGAGTTAAAAGTTAAATTATAGCTTTTACCTCTTCTAAATAGAAAAAAATCATCTCCAATGGGTAAGCTAAAATTTAGCTCACATGCTAAAGGAGGAGAGAGGAATGCTATATATAGCATTCAACTATTCACACATGGTAAAAGAAATAATAGGTTTTTAATGGCAAAAAGTAGAAAGTTAAAGTAATAAATATTCAACACATAATAAAATATATTAGAATGGTAAACTATACATAATATTAGGGCTGGGCAAAAATTACCAAATACCGATTACCACGGTATACCTACCAACAATTACCGAATAAATACCGAACTATCGGTTACCACTATATTTGGTACGGTATCGGTACCGTACCATTATTTTACGGTACGGTAGCGGTATTGTATCTTCAATACCATGGTAATACCGTACCGTACCGTAACTTTGTATTTTAAAAATTAGTTAATATATTTTACCCTTTATATTGTAAATATAAAAAATATAGTCAACAAATATTATAAAATAAAAATAAAAAACAAGAATAAAGATATGATACATCCTATATATATTATATATACATAATTCTATTTTTTTTTTTTTATTATTTTCATATATTTATGCAAACTCAATATTTAATTTGGTTCTCGTTAAACTTGTTTATTTCACGTACTTCTTTAGTTTCAAAGTCCAACTAATCTCTTATTGGTGGAATATTTTTTGCCATAATTTTCTTCTCCCTTTCTTTCCCCCTAAGTTCTCACCCTTTTGTTTCATTTGCATTATTACAACATAATTTTTTTTATTTATCTTACTTAAACCATGAAACTTTTTGCTCATTAGTTTCTACAATTTTTCTATACATATCTTAGTAATCATTAGTTAATTGAAGCAACATACGCTATTACGGCCGTATAATGTATATTCATGTAAATTGTTTGATTACCATATTCATTTGCTTAATTTGTTGTATTTATGCATTTAATTAGTATTCATCTTAATTATTGTATCATCCGAGTTCATCAACAAAATGACGTACGGTAGATTACCACGTACCGATTATACCGTACCGAAACTAACGGTATACCGAATAACGGTATACCGCAATTGTTGGTACGGTAACGGTATAGAATTTTTCAATACCGAAAGATACGGTAGGTACACGGTATTGAACAAAATGTTCGGTAACCGTACCGAAACCACCCCTACATAATATGATTGGAGTGAATGGTAGAAAATGAGTTATTAAAACACTATTTGTTAGCTAAAATAGATATAGCATCCCATTTTTTACCACCCAAGCTTGGAGATGCCCTTATATGTACGAGAAAAATTCATAAATAGATATATAATCCTCCATTGGTTCAATGATAAGTTGATAACTCTATTGTTTTTATATTATTTGTTACTTTAGATTTTTAATACTGAATTAGATGCATTTTTCATGTTGTTACCTTATTAATTCAACTCTAAGTATTACTTACTAACTTTATATAATCACATCATTAAATAATAAAGATTATTTTAGTCTTTTATAATGTGTTTTTTTTCAAAAATCAAGACACATTTATTGACATTCTTAATACATTTGCAAAGCTGAAAAACGATAATTGATTACGAACGAAGGGAATATTAAAGTTTAAAACTTTTGTTTTAAAAAAAGAAGCAATTATTCATTCTCTCTTTAGTTAAAGTAATATCAGTTCAATATTCTCACTGAGAGACCTTTAAACTGATCCTTTAGAACATGAACTAATGCATATCTGATATGACATTATTTATTTCCCTCCACTCGAGTTTGAATTTATCCTTTAAGCTTATCTCGTTTTGTTTGAATAAAAGAAAATAAAATAAAATAAAACAAAAGCATTATTTGTTAGTTTACGTGTCTAGTAATTTAAAATATATATTTATAATTATATAATTAACTTTAATTAACACGATGCGTAGATTGTAGACAGTAGAATAACTTCAATATCACATGACATAGAATTAAAGTAAATTAATAGAGTCCCTAATTTAATCATGTACACTTTAGATTAATTTCAATTCCCAAGTTATGCAGTGATGCAACATCATCATCAATCATTCACTAATATTGCGCTTATTAATTTTTTTTCTTTTCTTTTCCATGTAGTGAATACTGTTTTGTTCGTCCATATGTGTTAGCACTTGTATTTGGATGGAACAATTTGAAGTTTATATAAACTTTGAATTTATAGTAACTGGTTGTGAAAATCGGACGGATCAGATCAAATCACTAGTGAAAATTTAAATTTTTTTTTTTTTTTTGTGTGAGAATTTTCTCTTTAATCTTTTTAGAAAGTGAAAAGTAATTATAATTGTGTTCACAAAAAATAAATAAAAAATCGAAAAAGTAATTCTTTTTAATTTTGAAAATTGGAATGAATTTTTTTGTTCAAAGGTTGGAATTTTTCGGATCAGAATCAGTGAACTCGAACTTTTTTTTTTTAGTTACCTATAATATAAAATACAAATAAGTCCAATTTGTGTTTCAATTCCATTCGAAAAAGGAATCATAAAATCGCACTCAAACCTTTCTGAATTCGAATTGAAAATTTTGTTCCACTCGAAAAAAATTGGTTGCTCGCATGAGAAGCCGGACAAACAATTAATTTGTAGCTTACATTTTGGGAATAGTGAATGAAAAAAGTATAGCAAAAAGGATCTTGCTAACAAAAATTATATATGAATTATTTAACTCTTTTAAATAAACTTAAAATATTTTTCTTGTATGTTGCATAAATTTTATTTTTCATTGTTTATATGTAAAATATCATCAAGTCAAACTAGGTATGCAGTATAGGAGTTATACTTCATTATTTAATAGAATTTATGATTATATTCAAAAGAATGGAATGTTTTACTTCACTTAATTCCAAAGTTTTCATTCCCCAAGGAATAATTGACCTTTAAACCCATAATAAAATATTTACTTGGAGCAATGTGCAATTAATTAATAATTATCTTCATCTCTTTATTGATAATATAGACATACTGATTTTCATAGGCTTTCCTAATAAACTATGTAGCCACACTCTCAAATGCCTTTTTTTTATGGCTACAAACTCAAAGATGTTACATTTTTTTTTACCCTAAACATTTTTAAGCTTATTTCAAGAAGAAATTATGGATTGTGTTTTAAGTGTTTATTTTATGAGTTAAGAGTGTTTGCATATTTGTTGGAAAATCAATTTCAATAGAAAAAACAAGGTCATAAATACTTTACAAATTAAAGTTAAAAATTGCTTATTTAAGAAAAATAAAAAACAAAAGTTCATTTTACAAACACATATAAACAGATTATAAGTAAAAGAAAGTTTGTAGATTATTTATGAAAGCTTTTGCCTACAGCATCTTAAAATAGCCGGATGATTAATTCTAAATTGAAATTAGATAAGTCATAAGGAAGTGGGGCTCAAGTAGGTGGATACATATGTGGAGCATGATCACCTAATTTTTAAATTATATCACCAACTTTCTGTTGTGGCTATCAATTCTAGACTTTATATTTTTCTCTAACTACGAGGAGAATATAATTATTAATTAAATGACATCAATATCAGTTAAAATAGTGCAAGTATGAGTGTAAGACAAAGTAAATATATCATAGAAAATTATTAATATACTTGTACTATGTTCAATGTTAATGCCCCATATAATAATTAGTGTGGGTGAATCAGGTGACAATCAAATCCTCTAGTTTAATTTGAAAGAAATACAATAAAGATCATTATATATTATTATATTTACACTTTGATGATCATATTAGGATTGCAAATTAAACTTACTAAAAATTTGAAAGAAAAACAATAGTCTGATCTATGGGTAGATTTTGAATGATTCCAAATATTTGGCTCAATATCGTGTATCTACTGTACATTACAGTATTGAAAAATTCATACAATTACCGTATTAAAGTTTGTATACCAATATTCGATATACCGTTATTTTTGGTACAGTATAATCGGTATCTAGTACTCTCCTATAGTTGAAAATCATCGAAGGTTAAAAAACAAATGAGTTAACGGGAATGCAAATCTCAACTGAAAATAGTTCTAGTTACTCTTTTATCTTCTTTTTTAAGAAGACCTGGTTGTATAATCATGAATAATTAATATAATTTGCTTCATTGAAACAAGAACATATACCAAACTAATGTAAATATGATTTAATGGAACAACTAGGTATATTTTTCAGAACTTATTGTACTTACTAATTATTACATACAATAAATACTTTACCGATATTATACATATGTTGTATGTAAAATAAATAATCAATCATACATCAAATATAATAAAATTAGTTGGCAATATGGAGTATAAAAGACAACTTAACAGAACATATGTGTATAATTTCAAAATTCAACTTGGAGTTGAAAAAAAAAGCCTATAAGTTAAAAAAATTGTTTAAAAAAGAAAAGGTAAGGTAAAAATAATTGTTGTCATATAATACAAAAAATAATATGGAAACAAAATATCTTAATCAAATTATAAAATATAAATAGCGATACAGTATAATATTACCGTGGTATTAAAAATATAATACTACTACCGTACCACATTGTATTGGTACAATACTAATACCGTACCGTAGACAATAGTAACCATTCTTTCGATAAATTTTCGGCAATTCTCGATTGATATACCGTGATATATGGTAATTCAATATATACAACACACACTATTGAAAACCTCGTATGAGTTTCAAAATTTGAATAATTGATCAAAAGAGAATATAACCAAAAAGGTGAATATCTAACACCTAGGTCTATGCCATGACTCCCAACATAGGAAAAAAGACCCAAATTTCAAAATTACCACCCGTTGATTAAAATATAAATATTATTCTATTTGACTCTAATCCAGAAAGGGCAATATCGTAAATACTAAGGCATTTTGTCAGATCCATCGTCACCCCTACAAACTAATATATTTCAAATTAAAAAAATTATCAACAAGAAAAGAAACATTTCAAATAAAAAAAGGGGGGGCCTGAAAATCAAATTCCTTGCAGTGCTACTACGCACAGTAGCACAGAGTAAATAACAGAGAATAAAATCAGTGTGACCCAGAAACCACATTTTCTACGCTAAAATCCTTCGATAAATTTCGTATTAAAAACTGAATCTTTGCAGTTGAAATCAGGGTTTGTGAATTTCCCCCTTTTTTTTTTTTTTTTCCGGAATGGAAAGTGCAGCGGAGAAGACAGAGAAGAAAGACGGCTCCGAGTCGGTTAGTTACGGCTCAGTTACTGAGTCAAGAGATAGCTGCGGCAGCACGAGTTCCGACAGCAGATCGAGCTCCGACAATTGCTCTGCGGCTCAATTGGGCTGGCCTGTAAGAAAGGCGGCAAATGTTTCGAAAAGTAAGCCGCCACATTTGAATGTTGATGTTGAGTCTAAACTGAAGAAGCAGGGTTTGAAAGCTTCAGGTCAATTATTACTTACCTTTCACCTCTAATTTTTTATTTTAATTTTAATTTTTTATGTTAAGGTAAGTTGCTGAAAATAAGTAAGTTTAATAATTTGGAATTTGATCAAGTGATTAAGTGTTACTTTGTCCGAATGAATTGCAGAAATGGATATGATGAAAGAGCGATTTGCCAAATTGTTACTCGGCGAAGACATGTCCGGTAGCGGTAAAGGCGTTTGCGCAGCATTGACTATTTCGAATGCAATCACAAATCTATGTGGTATACAAATTACAGTTAAACCTCTATAAATTAATACTGTCGGCACCACCAGACAAATTTCTATTAATTTAGTGAAATACAGTCGGGACTCGGGACCGATAATTTTTTTCTGTTTTACTTAAATAAGGTTATTAGTTTACCGAGTATTCACAAATCTCTACTTTTAGTTTTAGATTTGTGTCAATCGAAGTATTTGAGACATTTGCTTGTGCTCTATATATGCTATGCAAAATTAATGGCTTAACTCCGATTTGTTACGTATTTTTGTTACATATAGCTACTATTTTTGGGCAAGTGTGGAGATTGGAGCCTTTGCCGTGTGAAAAGAAATCGAAGTGGCAAAGAGAGATGGAATGGCTTTTATGTGTGAGTGACCATATTGTCGAATTTACACCGTCTTGGCAAACGTTTCCCGATGGAACTAGGCTTGAGGTAATTCATTTTGTCCACACAAAAATCGAGGGAATCTCGTTTACGTGGCATATATATATTTCGTTTAAGGATTTCAAATTCTCGACTCCTCGATTCTCAGGTTATGACTTGTCGGCCAAGATGTGATCTATTTATCAATCTGCCAGCACTTCGCAAACTCGACAATATGCTGCTCGTAAGAGTGAAATCAATATCTTTATTTATTTATTTATCTATCTTTCTAGCATGCATGTGTAATAAATCTTATGCATCGTCGTTTATCGGTGTTTGCAGGAAATATTAGATGGATTTAAAAAAACAGAGTTTTGGTACGTAGATCAAGGAGGTATTGTAGCAGCAGAAACAGATGGATCGGTTTCTTTCGAGAAAGCTATTAAGCGGCAAGAGGATAAATGGTGGCTCCCGGTTCCTCGGGTCCCACATGGCGGTCTTTCCGAATGCTCGAGAAAACAATTATTTCACCAACGTGAATGCGCGAACCAGATTCTTAAAGCTGCTACCTCCATTAACACCATAGCTCTAGCTGACATGGAAGTTCCCGAGTCGTACATGGAAACTCTCCCAAAGGTTTGAATAACCAAAAAAAAAAAAAAAAATCGAATCCCGATAGAATATGAAATTATTTCCGTGCATATTAGCTACTTTCGTGCAATGTTATAATTAGTGATCACCGTATATCTAGATCCCAACATATATTTCGGCATACATACACATGATAGTAACTATATGTTACATACAGTAGAACCTCGATAAATTAATAACCTCGATTAAATAATAGTTTCTCTCGGTCCCCACTTGGTGAAAACGTGTTAAATTAACAACTCGATAATTTAATAATTCACTAAATTAATAGAATTTCCCTAGTCCCGACTGTATTAATTTATAGAGGTTTAATTGTATCCACATGTGTATGTATGTGATTATGTATAAAAGTATGATTAGTGGGCTACATATAGTTTTGTTAGAAATCTTGATTCTCGTCACATGTAAATACATCTTAATTACTTGTTAGCTTCTTTCGCGATATATGTATTTTTATGTCCTAAAAACGTAATTTGACAGTTTAATTTTATTGTATTTCGAAAAAAAAAAAATAGAATGGGAGAGCTTGTCTTGGAGACGTAATCTACCGTTACATCACTTCGGAAAATTTCTCTAGTAAATGCTTGCTCGATTGCCTCGATATATCTTCCGAACATGCAGCTTTGGAGATAGCCAATCGGGTCGAAGCTGCAATATACGTGTGGCACAGAAGACAACACCCCAAATCGCCAGCTCGTCCAAATAGCTCGGTTTCCAAATCGTCTTGGGAGATGGTTAGGGGTCTCGTGACGTATGTGGACAAGAGCGAGTTGCTTGCCGAACGAGCCGAAAGCCTCCTTCTATCGTTGAAGCAAAGATTTCCGGGTCTCTCACAAACTACTTTAGATGCCACCAAAATACAATGCAACAAGGTTAGATTATATTCTCGTAGTTTAACTAATTTCTAAGGCCTAATCTAGTTTTTTTTCCCCAAGGCCTCGTTTGGTGATCGCAATGTAACTAGCTAGCCTAAATAAGATATTTGCAATCTAATGTGGGGCCGAAAAGTTAACGCATTAACCAAACGAGGTCTGTATAAAGTATAAGGGTTTATTGCATTCAACACCCTTGTATTTTGTCTAATTTCAAAACTCCCCATGATTCAATTTTTTTAGCAAATTGCCCCCTAAAAACACACTATGTAGGGGTTCATGTGCTAAAAAAAAAGCATTATAAGGGGTTAACATGGGAAACTTTTAAGCAGTTTGATATAACGCAGGGGTACTAAATGTAAATTCAGTGAACTATAAAGTATAAACTTTATATTATTAGTCATCTGTTTTGACGATTTCTTCATGCCGGATCTGTTTTGAAGGATGTGGGGAAGTCGATTTTGGAGAGCTACTCGAGGGTGTTGGAGAGTTTGGCCTTCAACATAGTGGCGCGTATAGATGATCTACTTTACGTGGACGACATTAATAAAGATTCCGATAAACTCGATTCAAACATTTCTCACAAAAAGGCCCCCTCCCCGTATTCGGTGTCCCTCTCGGGCACTCCATACAAAACGGCATACGCGACTCCCAATTTTTCTCCGGCCCGTCTGGCGAGCCCCGCGAGAGGGGAGCGGACCCCACTTCACAACAAGCACGCACGTCGTGGCTTGGGAGTCAAGCGAGCACTCACGAATTATTTTGGTGGACCCACTCTCGAATGTGTGGTGGGACCGGTTGGGAATCGAACAAATGATGGGACGAGATCTCATTTGAGCATTGATGTGAAGGAATCATCATCTTGTGATTCTAGGACACAACATATGGACCGGTAGGAGGATTCTTGTTTTCGATAGCTGTCCTTTTAGTTTTCTTACAAAAGAATGTTTACATAGTGACACAATCATATTTCCATTGGTTAATTAGTTGAGTTATCAATATTCATTGTAGTTTCTTGATCATGTGAGAACATGAGCCATTCAAACATTTACAACGCGGGGAGCTAAAATTAAATAAATATAGACCGTCTAATAATGTACGAGAACATACGAAAAGTTTATTTTCTTTAATAAGAATGAATTGAATATAGACTATAGACTCGTTCAAATGTAAAATAAACGGAATAGGCGCCATTTCATTGGTGTAACGCCATTCACCCAAACTCCAACTATAGCTAATCGTGAGAAAATATAATTCAGTACTATATAATTAAACACCATGACATTGCATTGAGTTGATGCACAAAGGCAGAAGAACCAGAACAAAACGAAAGAAAACAAAATTTGAGAAATCTGTGTATAAAATGATAGGATTTGAGAAATCTGTGTATAAAATGATAGGATTTGAGAAATGTTGGGGGTCATCACCCCCTTGGCCAATTAAATGCTAGCTCTACTATATATGCACTGATTATTTATTTATGGAAGTTATCTCCGAATCATATATATATTCCCAATGATCGTAAGACCAGCTCGCTACTTATTGCATCTTCCTTGATGTCTCCAGATGTACTAGGAGCATAGGGCGCGAGCTCTTTAGTTCGTCCGGCCCATATAATGAATGTCCTGGTCCACTTCGACACTCGCGTTCCACTGGACGAGCTCTTGGCATGTTTTGTTTCTTGCAGCCCGTGATCTGTTGTGGGCTAGTTCATCTAGTCTATATAATTAATTATGCATTAAAAAGAAATCCATAAATATTGATTACTTTTGTGTCCATCCTCCATCATTTTTATTTATTGGGTTATCCATAAATATTGATATGTTAATAACAATGTAAACATGCAAAAATAAATAAGGGGTTTATTTGTGATAGTCCCTCACTAATCTACATAATGTGGGATAAATCCAAGTTTTTTTTTTTATGTTTTGAGTAATACACATTTGTTCAAAGTTTCATTAGATATAAACCCAAATAGTTAGTTTATACTATTTTTACCCTTTTCAAAGTTTACTAGGGTTTCTTTCATCTTATTTACTTTGATAATTATTATTATTTTTATTTACTTATTATTAAAAAAAGGGAAAAAATACAGTTTATACTACTGATCTATGAGTTTGTATCAAACGCCCCACTAAACTACAAAACATAACGAAACGCCCTATGCTGTTTTCAGTCAATTGTTAAGAACTTAACTTCTTAAGTATATGAGGGCATTTACCTTTTTGACCTTAAAATACGTTTGCACTATTGAGGTTGTATCTTTGAGTACGTACAAGCATGGTAAACATACTTTCACTTCACCTTTAATATGCTTTAATTTTTTTTTTTTTTTCGGCAATTCAATTTCCCAAAATTAAATCTTGAGCGGCAAAACCCAGGCCGCTACACGCGTCTCGCCGGCATTCTCTATCCTCACAACCACCGCGTACCCACTTTGAAGAGAATCTTTTCTTTGATGGTTCTAACATGGCCCTCCTTCGCCTCCGCTTCTACGACTTCAAGCCCCTGTTGAGTCCTCCCCCTCAAATCAAAATCCCAAATCTCGGACATAATCAGCCGAATGAGGAGCAATAGAAGTATGCTTGAATCGGAGCAGTGGTTTTTCGGTTCGTCTAAGGGGAGAAAGAGAAGAAATTATTTTGGACTGGCGACGGTGAGCTTTGCGGCAAGGATAAAAGAAAGTTGCGATTTTTTCATGGCACCGGAATCTCATTGTTTCTTTGTTGTTGTTGTTTCATCTTCACTAAAACTTGAGGTTTTTTGGCTAAATCTTTTGAGATTACTATTGAGTAAATGGGATCAAAGGACATACTTGAGAATCCTTGCAAGAAATTGGAATTTAGGACTTTTTCATGGGGTTTTTCTTCTGAGAACCTTGCGATTCAAATAGAAGGAGTGAAGAGATGATTTTGTTGCTCTTATTCTTCAATTTTATGTGGGCATTTGTTGAATTGAGGTGTATCTCATGGTGGTTCTAGTGAGGCGAAAGAGGGAGTGTGGAATTGGAGTATATTAAAACATGATGGGGTATTTTAGTCATTTACGTACCTCTGAACTTTGTTTGGACTTTTTTGTAAAAGAGATTTAGCGGTGGACTTAGATTAGAATAAGTTACCCACCATGAACTTATTTGTAATAACCTCAAATATTAATTCACAATAACTTAAATCCATTAACCTGCCGGGCCGACCCGCAAATATTATGTTATTATGGTTTTTTTTTTTGCCTTAAGAAACTTTTTTATTGGAGGTCCCGGGTCCGATAAATTAATGATTGGGTTTTCATTAGATTATTTAATCTTATCTTCACTAATCTTGTCTTGGTAACCACGCGAGAGGGCTGAAGTTAATAATTTTGTCATTCCAAATCTATTGATTTACGTGTTTTCAAGTGTAGTTAATTAAATTAAATCAAGATGATAAGCTCGTATTGTAAATCATTTTATACTTGGCTGTTTAATATGCAAAGATAACAGTTATCATAGATTAGAAAGAAAAAAAGAGAGTAAGACTCGTAGTTTTAGTTTATTAAACATTGCAACACGATACAAAGGTTAAGTAGTAGTAATTAAACTCATAAGTACGTAATTAAGTTAAGTACTCTAAAACGGGAACAAAACGTTACAATAACTAGCTGGTTCCAGGTTAATGATCTACACTAATAATACTTTCATAATGCATAACCTTATATTCATAATTCCTCATGAATATAATCACCTTCTCTTTCATAGCAGAAATTCAGTGAAAAGCAACTTCTTCTTCAATAATAGAGTGATCCTGCAAATATATGTCGGCGCTTGCATTTTAGCTAACTTTCCGATAACGAAAATTGAAATATTAAATAAGAAAATGACGAGTCGGAAAAAGAAAATCATACCTTGCCACCAATTTCCTCTTGAGGCACCACTAGAGTTGCTTTCATTTACACCACCATTTCCTTCATCATCTTTCTTCAACTGCTCAAATTAATTCCAAATTAATCGAGTTTCTTTAATAGAACATTTTACAACATTTCTATCTTCTATCGCACTTGCTATTCTGTTGTTGTATATATGCATTAATACAGTACGTAGAACCTCGATAAATACAACCACGCTAAAATACTAAGTTTTTCCGGTTCCAACTTGGTGACAACATGCTAAATAATTATCTGAATAATTTAATATGTCGCTAAATTAATAGAATTTTGTTAGTGACAACTATATTGATTTATAGAGGTTTACTGTATTTGAATGCGTTCCTCGAATATTAGGACTAGTTTTGCACCAAACGTGTCAAAAACGGGAAGATAGAGCAATGATGGCCCTAAGCCTCCAAAACTATTTTTTTATATATATTTATGAAATAAAAAATTATATAAAGACCTCAATTATATAACAAAAAAAAAAGAAGAAGAAATAATTATATAATATAAGGCTTCAAACCCTTATTTTTTTTTATATAAAATATATCATTAAAAAAATTATAATTTTGTAGAAACAATAATAATAAATGAGTTTCCCTCATTTTTGTATGAATTACTTTACTTACATTATTGTGAGTTGTGGGAGAATAAACTTGTTGGCCACCATAGTAGATGGATGAGTTGTAGTAGGATGGCTCAGATCTTCCTTTCTCATTATTTGAATTTTTGCATTTCTTCCCTTTTTCACTCTTATAATTATCTGATCATTTATATATAACATTAATCATTATTATTTCAAAATCTTATTACAAAAAAAAAAAAAAAGAATATTATTAACGTGGTGAATATATTATTATTACAAACCTGTAGTAGTTTCATGTTTGGCATTGCCATAGGCATGCACATATTCCTTGGTAGAGCTGTCTCTTCCAGGCACCTAAAATTTCAAGAAAAACAAAAACTACAAATTAGATGCATCAAATATTTGTAGCAATATTTTACATATATAGTATTGCAAATAATTAATATATATATATATATATATTTATGTGTGTAGATGGAGTTTAAAGATCTAGTCAATGTAAATTTGAATGGGTATATTGTAATATTTATTTGAAAAGGAATATGCTCTAGTGTGGGAATACAGTGAAAGATGTCAATATATTCAAGTTAAAATCAAATTGTTCTCGTATATCTTATCCCTTCCCTCCTTCCCTAAGCAACGTGCTGAATTAAAAAAAAATAAAATAAAAAATCCAACCAAAAGGAAAAATAGAAAAAAAAAATGTAGAACTATGATTACTACCTACAATTAATTATTCTTCATTCTGCAATTAATTAGCGTACAATTAATAAAAGTATAAAAAATCAGAATCGACAAACATATACTCCCTCCGTCTCATTTTATAGGGATAATTAGTGAAAACCCCCCAATTCATTTACTTATATTAAGGTGGATATAACCTCCTTTTCATTATTAGTGAAAACCCCCCACCTTATATTAAATAATTTTTTTTTAATTAATATTGTTTTTGACATTACTAATATACCTAATTTGCCCTATTATATCTAAAATAACCAAACATATTTCACGTTCTCTCTATTTTCTTATTCTTCTCTCTATTTTCTCTCTACATATCGGCGCCTCCAACTCTCTTCCATCTATGTTCTGCCACCGCCTCCAACCCTCTTCCGTCTTTGCGCCGCCATCGTTACTCTCTTCTCCCAACGGCGTTCCTCCCTCCACCAACGCGAAAAGAAGACGATCTTCACCCCTGGGATTCTCTCGTCAAGGACGGCGTTAGGGTTTTCGCTATGGAGAAAAACGAGATTATGCAGCGGCGCTAGGGTTGATATTGCGTCTGAGATTTCAATACAGACCACCGCCACATTGTTTCATTGTTGTTGTTCTTCTTCTTCGTCTCTGATTTTTTTTTTTGGAACCCAATTCTCGAATCTTAATTTTCTTAATTGGAGTTTTTGGTTGAATTCTTATATAGAAGGCTAATTTTGTGTTCAATCATTAGTATAATGGATGTTTGTTTTTGTTGAAATTGTGTGGTGTTATTTACAGATTTATAGATATTTTCGTACATCAATATATTTGTTTTCGTACAGCAATATAGTTGTTTTCGTACAGCAATATAGTTGTTTTCGTACAGCAATATAGTTGTTTTCGTGCAGCAATATAGTTGTTTTCGTGCAACAATGTAGTTGTTTTTATTACTTTTTAGTTGAATGTAATAGTTGATTTAACAAATAGTTGATTTTGATAAATGAGAGTTGCTGGAGATATATAGTTGTTTTAATCCTATTGTTTTAATAACAGTTGTTTTAATAATAGTTGTTTTATTGAAATATAGTTGTTTTAACTGAAGACAAAAAAATATAGTAAAAAAATATAATAAAAAAGTTAAAAAAAATATTTTTTTTTAAATATATTTTTTTAAAATAAGAAATAAAAAAAAAAAACGAAAATTAAAATTAAAATACAAAAAAATAAAAAAATAAAAGTGTATCAAAGTAGTGTATAATAGGTAGTAAATAGATGAAGGGTAAATTTGAGAATAAAAAAAAGATGGGTCTCTCACTAATAAAGGAAAATGAGCTAGATCTATCCTCATTAAAATAAAGCTAGAGGGGGTTCTCACTAATAGTCCCCATTTTATATGTCGTTTTTTTGTTGTTGCATGCGCACATATTAAGAAAATTAATACATGTGTATAGGTTATAGCAAAAAAAAAAAATCAGTAAAATATCATCGTGATTAAGTGTTTTAATTAATTAAGAGCGATAAATAGTAAAATCGAAAATAATGCAATTAATGTTTCATTGGAATTGTAAAGTGACAAATAATTTAGAACAAATAATTCTCCGTCAAAAAGATAAATAATATAGGACAGATGGAGAATATACCGTTGAAGTCGGTGGACCAAAGATTGATCCAAAGAAATATGTTGACGAGGACGAAGATTCTGAGGATTGTTTTGGTCCAAACAAATCTACGGTGAATGACGAAGATGATGATCCAACCTGCTTTGCTTGTTTCTCCATTTTTTTTTTTTTTTGATTTTGCAGTAATAATAAATCTTAATATAGAACCCTAATGGACAAGATTCACAAATCAGCAGAAATTTTTGGTAATATAAATTATGCTCAAACTGTATATATTTATATATATGTTGAGGACGTGAAGTTTATATTTTTTGAGTGTGAAGAAATTGAAATGGTGCATTGCTCATATTTATAGGCATTATATTCTTTGAAGAGAATTATTAAATTAAAAAAAAAAAAAAGAAGAAAATATTCTTTGAAGAGATGAGTATATATATATTGGTCCATCATGTCCCATGATTCGTGTCCTAAAGCCTATATCTCTTCCACCTTTTACAATTGCAATTTTTTTTTATTGTATTTTTCTGTTTTCTAGTGATATGTTCATATTACTTTTTTTTTTTTACATCTTATAATTATCCAAATTTAGATTCGGATCGATTTGATTTATGCTTTTGTAGATGCAACATTTAGTGAAATACATCAGATGATCATTTACTGTCATTTACTGTTGATCTACACATAATAGTAAACATATTCATTTGTATGTTTGCTTAGTGGGTGGTTATATATATATATATATATATATATATATATATATATATATATATATATATATATATATATATATATATATATATATATATATATATATATATATATATATATATATATATATAGATGTACAATCACGTCGATGCTTATCACCGTGTGTAACATCTCATAAACCTATTCCTTGATCAGTGATATAGAGGCAACAATTCGACATTTCGGGTTGGGTGATGGAGTTAACAAAAAAATGAGTTGGATGTCGTGGAATCACCTTTGTGAGCCAAAAAATAAGGAGGAATGGGGTTCAGAAACTTTAAGAGTTTTAACATAGCTTTACTCACAAAACAGGGTTGGAGAATTGTTACATGCCTCGACTCTTTGTTACCGAGACTACTTAAAGCAAGATACTTCTCGAGAACAGATTTTCTTAGAGCTTCAATTGGGGTGCAACCCTCGGCTACTTGGAAGAACATTATTTATACAAAACCATTTCTCGAAATTGGTTTAAGGAAGATAATTGGGATGGAGAAAATACAGCAATTTGGGGCGATTCCTGGCTTGAAATGGATGGATTTTTCAAGGTTATAACGAAGAGACCGTTGCATTCGTCTTTCCCAGACAGGGTAGCAGGTTTGATTGACAATTCCACGAAAAATTGGTACGAACAGCTTATTAATGATGTGTTTTGGCCGTTCGACAAAGATAGAATTTTGGAAGTTCTTATTGGAAATCTCGGAGTAGAAGATCGAATGGTGCGGTATTATCAAGGTTGTAAAATGCGGTAATCGGGTCGGAAGCGGTCATGAACCGACTCACGATTAATCGGTGCGGCGGTGATTAATCGGTGATAAATCGGAAATAAATCAGTTTTTAAAATTTAATATACTATTGAAACTTTTTTTCGGGTAGGGTAGGCTTGGATTTGTTAATGTTATATATAAATACTCAAAACATAGATAAAAAGATATTCAAACAGTTATATCTCCATCATGTATATATCCTAATAACATAATAAAAGTTTAATAATAATAAGATCATAATACATAAATATCCTTATAAAATATAAATAAAAATGCTTTTTTTTTTTTGAATTTACATACATTCATGGCATACATCATTAGTTGTTTAACAATAATAGTTAACATAAGCAAAATAAAGCATAAACTCATATTTTTTTTTTATTAAAATGCCAACTTTTATTTTGAATTAAAAAAAAACGATTTTTGACCGATTTTAGGCCCATTTTTGCCACCGAAGTTTGACCCGCCTTAAAGGTTTGACCGCCTCAAACTGCCTAAAACCGCCTCACAGGCAAAAAACCGATTTTTCGAACCTTTACACTAAAATCGTAAAGGTTTTGGACCGCCTCCGCCTCAGAGACCGATTAATCGGCCGCCTCGGCCGATTTTTAGAACACTGGGTATTATTTTCGAAACAAGAAGTTTAGTGTGCGAACCAGCTACCACAATACAAGTGATCAGGTATTGGGAGTGGTTCGACAACGAAACCATGGAGCGTTAATTGGAATCTAAAGCTTCCACCTAAAATTAATTTTTTTTTTTATGGAGGACTCATAATGGTATTGTACAGACAAATGAGGAGCATTTTCCAAGGAAAATAAGTACTAGTCCTTTGTGTCGACGATGTGGTTCATCCTGAGAATCAATTTTGCACGTCATTGATCATTGCGGTGGGATGAATAAAGTATGGGCAACACCTCCTTTCAATAATACTGATAAGGATGGAAAATACAATAATTTTTGGGTGTGGTTTGAACATCTTCACTAGAAATTGAACAAGAAAGATCTGAACCTTGCAATTGTCATAAGTTGAAAATCGTAGTATATTAGAAACCAAGAATTGTATGAGTAGCCTAATACAGTGGTATCGGACCTGGTCTCTTCGGGGAAGAATTATTTGATAGAATATCACCTAGACAAACCTATTATTTTGCAAGACTTGGCAAGAGAGGGAAATGAATTTGGTTTCCTCCCAATAATGGTACTGTTAAAGTGAATTTTGATGTGGCGTTTCTGGCGATTTGTTTTTTAAGTGGCGGTCCGAAACTCAACTGAGGAGTGTGTGGTGGAACGTACGGAAATTTCTCGTTCGACCGAGACTTGAGCGGCGTTACATGCTCTTATGATAGCTCGAGAAAAGGAAAGAAAACAATTGCCGTTGAAGGAGATTGCTCGAAAGTTATTAATGCACTATAAAGTTCGGAGAGCAATTTGACATCTTTTGGTGCTCTGATTGAAGATTGTCGTCTCATTGTTAATTATTTTAATTCTTGCTTGTTTTGTTTTGTCAAGCGAAGTGGAAATTGCATTGTCCACACAGTAGCCCATATTGATGTAGATTACTATCATGAAGCTGATCATCTTCCAATATTTCACTTGACATCATTTGCCTAATAAAATAGTTTATTTTTTGTCCTTAAAAAAATCTCATAAACCTTAATTTGTTGATGCATCGGCGATCCACACATTAATTCAAGCTGCTAATTCAATTTTCTTAACTTATAAGTTAACCATTTAAGTTGACAGAAAAAAATTAAGTTAACCTTAATTTAAATCAATGTATAAGTGATTAAGTGATCGATTGGTCCCATTACAAGCGTCACGCAGCTTCAATGAAGGGTCAGGGTTACACAATTGCTTACGGTCCCGTCATATGATGGATACAATAATATTTAGAAATTTTTAGGGGCATGTATCTAATATATATATATATATATATATATATATATATATATATATATATATATATATATTAATATTATTTAAAAAAGCCAAAAATAATGATAACTATCTCATTCAATATTAAAATCTAACAAATGTCTTTTAACTAATAAACAATTTTCATCTACCATAATAATTAAGAGTGTAGGCTTACCCAATGCAGCTATATAGTTGACAGCATGTTCTTCAATTACAAAAAAAAAAAAAAAAAAAAAATAAGAAAAAAAAACATAAAAAAAAACCCAAAATAAAAAAATATCTTTATTCAAAATTAAAATCGATACAATTATTTCTCCCTACAACTTCTCTTTTCAATTAAGATGATCTATTTAATGCATTTACATCTCGTAACGTTAGAAGACAACTTTGTTTGCAATAACCAAATTTAACAAAAGAATTTTGTAAAGAAAAGTGACCATATTTATACATTCGTTTTAGGCCACAAAGAGTCTAGGGCTATAGGAGTATATCTTTGTATCACATCACACTCACACAAATTGTATGAGGAATCCAATCAAGTAGGTCAAGATGATAAATCCATATACATATATATATGCATGTATATATATGTTTCCACATGGGGAGAGAACCTTATCTTGTTATCTAGGATTATCTTCTTTCTTTCTTAGTCCCCACCACATATCCCCAATCGCAATCCCCGCTATCTTTCTTTACACCAGCCATAACATATATATACTATATATGATATATACTCTGGTGCACGGAAACTTCTATATATATTTGCATTTTCATGTTTTGGAAATAGAAACGCATTTCTGCCCCAAAAAATTCAAAACCCGTTTTATATAAAAGCTCATAATTGCCCACGCTTAATTTTTTTTTTAAATCTCATGTCTTCTTTTCACTTTTAGTGGTGTTTTAGTATTTTTTTGTAGATGGTAATTCCAAATAACAAATTTATATGCCCGAATGTAATTTTTGGAATAATAAATCCGATTGGAACTTGTAAATCATTTATAATTGCTAGATACAAATATGTGCTTGAAATAAGTATATAAGTTAAATGTTATAATATTTTGTAAAAATTATGAATATACCCCTATATTTTTAATATTTACATGTTTTCCCAGGTTTCCGTGTCCAACTTTTTGGAAAAGGAGATTTTCATGTGTCCGTTTCCCTGATTATGCCGTGTCCACGTTCCCGTGTCCGTGCTACACATTATATATATATATATATATATATATATATATATATATATATATATATATATATATATATATATATATATATATATATATATATTCGGATATGTATTTCATATTCTTGTTCAAATAGTTGACTCCTAATTGTTCTCTCTCTTTTCTTTTCGAATTTTGCACAAGATACCGTGAAATGGAGTTTGTTCTCTGGGTATATTTCCATTGACGAATTTGCAGAGAGAATATTTGATTTGAGATAGAAATATTGGATTAATATTCAACATGTGATGCATATCTAATTAATATGCCCAAAACATATACCACATACTTTATATTAAAGGCAAATCTCATACAAGTCTATAAGAGGTTATTTAATTATTTTCAAAACCATCCGCCCAAAATCCTTTTTTTATCTAAAAGGACTTCAAACTCACTATGATAAAAATACCTCTGAAAATGTAATTTAATACAATTTCATCTCTCAAATCCTAGTGTAACACTATTTTCACCAACTAATCAATTTTGCACATTAATCTCAACTTTGACAATCTAAAAAAAAAAATAAAAAATCTCAACTTTGACCGACCCCTGCCGCCGTCTGCCACCGCAGGAGAACCTATTAAAAAGGAAAATAGAAGAAAAATTATGCTACAACTATGCTTGGAAGTGCGGTTTTTCCTCAGAAATACCTATTACCGAAAAACGTTTGTTGTTCAGTCCCTATACGTGTTCTCTTTGTCCGTACTCCCTACTTTTAACTTTCACTTACACTTCACTCCCTATCCCATCCAAAATGTCTGGATTACCCCTCTCTTAATACTAAATGACACCCGCCCATTTTATTCCTCTACAGAACACGTCTTTTGTAAAAACGTGCCGAACAAAAACACGGTTTTTCAGATATGTTTTTGTCGAACGAATACGTCTTTTCATGAATACGTTTTTTCGTGAAAATGTGTCGAACAAAGCACATTTTCCAGATACGAAACGTCGATTCGAATTTGAATAAACCCAACGTTGTGAATACTCACGAAGAAGAATTGGTTGACGACGAGAAAAAAAAAAAGAAAAGAGAAAAAAGGAAGAAGAAGATATACGAAAATACTGCAGAGTCGTCTTCAACCTCTAAGCAGAGAAATACGAAAACTAACCTGCTTTGAAGGTTCGGTTCTTGCCCTGAAACAATTGCATGTTTGTTTGAAAAATTAAGGAAACCCAATTTGAAAAACACTAAAATTACACAATAAATTTTGTGCTTTTGTTGTTGAGTAAAACACCTTCACGAAAACGTCTTGTTTTTTGTCGAACTGAACGATTTTGAGTAAGTGGATGAGTTTTGTGATTACACATATTTAGAATATTGTAAGAGACATGTGCGTTCATACCCAGACCCTTTTGGTAAAAAAACTCTATCTTTTTCGTTTTTTCGAGTTTGATTATTACTTTTTTAGCCGTGGTAGTGGACTAAATTACAGAGCATTTTCATATTCCCATAGAATTTATGTAGTGTTTAGTTTCTTACCCATTCGTATATTTTGTATTGTTTGTCGTATTCCCAGAAATGAGTTCAAAAAAAAAACCAGTCGGTTATCAACAAGAGGAAAAGGAAAAATGAGACTCGATGCTCCCCTCATCATTACATGAAAACGATGACCGCAGTAAAGGCAAGTATAGGACCCTTAGCACGTGAGGCATTGAGTTTAAATCCATTTGCGCACTAAATAGACTTGCCCAAATTGGGGAACATCTTTGCAAAGGTACAAAATTTGATGACGAGGTATAGTGTCGATTAAAATGAATTCGAGTCCGGGGATAGAAAACGTTCAATTGCGGTCCCGTTAGATCCGGTAGAATTTTATACAACGCTGGGATTATACAGCGACGGACATGCAATTGACATCAATCTGAAACCGACAATTCTTGTCCTATTGTTACTAACCTCTTCGATGAAGATCTTAAAAATGCGAACCGAAATCGTATTGGTACTATGCTGGAGAGTATGCAGACAAGGATGAAAAAATGGAAGACTTCATTCGTTTGTACACTTTATACGTCTGTAACTGTATTTTGTTTGCAATCCCTAGCCGAACATGTCTCTCTTTCATTTATCATTACATTAATAAAGTGTAGGGATGGCAATTTGACCCGCCCCGATTGATCCCCGCCCCGCCCCGAAAAAAATGGGGCGGGTATGGGGATTGAATTTTTTTTTTACCGTGTACAGGTACGGGGACGGGTTTGCCTATACCCGTCCCCGTACCCACCCCGCATTATTGATATATATAATATATATTTATTAATTATTATATTAAATATAAATAATTAAATAGTAGTAATATATTAAATATTGACTAAAAATGGGAATTTTTAGGTTTCAATTATATAATTAAATATTAGTATTATAATTAAATATTAATTTATTTGTTGAATAAACCTTTAAATTATAAGTAAATTAAATATTTATTTATTACAAAAAATAGACGGGGATTTTTACTCGCCACGATACCCGTAGGAATTTTATGGGGCGGGTATGTGGATTCTTTTTATAAAGTTCGGGGATTTTGACAGGGATAGGGATGGGGATTTCCATAATGGAGCGGGGATGGGGATGGGGATTTCCATAACGGGGCGGGGATGGGTATTGCAAAACCCGCCCCATTACCATCCCTAATAAAGTGGAGCATATATGATTGTTTGCATGAGGGATGGTTGTGTATGAGTATGGTTTGCCAAATGTCGCTTCACGTTGTTGATTGCGCGCCATATTTCAACGGTTGCACTATTGGACTATTGGTACGTTTGATGTATAGAAGAACAATCCAATGAGTTAGAATTGTGCAAGCTTGGGTGCATGAGAGGATACCTTCCATGGGCGATCTAATATCTGTGGACATACGCCGTGCAGGATCCCCATTGCAAGAGAAGAAGTTGAGTCAACATTCAATGCAATAACGAGGTTTCGGGTGAAGAATTTGTATGCATTCCCCGAAGAGGAGAAATTTGCTGGCCGGAATACATCTACAGTTGGTGGTTCATCGCTGGATACCTCTCGTCTTCAGGATAAAGAAAAACAAATTGCATTGTTGAAAACCATAGAAATATTGAAGCAAAAGATGAAGAACACATTCGAAAGAAGAAGTCATTCAAACTTCAAAGGGAGAATAACCCACAACACATGTAAGCTTTTATCTATCTATGTACATTTTCAGTACCTAGTTATATACGATACATACATAGATATATACGATATTAATGAGCATGTAATTTGACAAATTGTGAAGGACTTTGAGACGCCGATACAAGTTTTTCATAATGACACAAAAATAAAGACGGCATAAATAAAGAAATTGAGAAAAAAGAAACAAAGGTCAAAAGAATTGCAGGGAAAAAAAAAGCTGATGATAGAGTAGATCGGGAGGTGGTCACTGAAGATGAGGAAGGGGACGGGGTACAAGAAAACCAGGAGGGAGACAGAGAAGACGAAGAAGTCAAGAAAGAAGAGGAAAAGGACAATGATGGAGAAGAAGAGGAGAAACGATGCAGACATTATGCATACTGCTATTACACGTTTTCAATGTCATACATATACATTATCTTTGTAAAACATGTACGTTGGATTTGTGAAACATATACTTGTTTTTTTAACAGTATACGTGTTCTTGTAAACTATACGTGTTCTTTGTAAAACATATACGTCTGCTTTATAAAACATTTATGTTTCCTTTGTAAAACAGAACCTATGTGCGAAAATACTTCATGATTATTCAGATCAAAATGAATCAAACCAAGGCGGAGATGATAAAAATGAAAAAGACGACCATAACAGGGAACAAATGAATGAAGTCTATGAGGAAAATGGAGAGAACAAGGGGGAGAAACATGCACTGGTTGTCTACAGTCCGTCATCCATAGTTGTCTACAATCCGTCCTCCATGGTAAGTACAATGCGCATACTGCTGATAAACTGATTTAATACGTTTTCTGTGGCATGCATCTACTGTTTCGCTGTAAAAGATACGTTTTCTTTGTAAATCATATACGTCGTTTGTATAAAATATATACGTTTAAATTGTAAAACATATACTTGTCAACAGTATACGTGTTCACTGTAAAACTATACGTGTTCTTTGTAACACATACGTCTGCGTTATAAAACATATACATTTGCTTTGTTAAACAGAACCTATGTGTGGAAATACTTCATGAAGGCGAGAGATGATGAAAATGAAAAAGATGATCATAAACGGGGAACAGAAAAATGAGGTCGATGAGGAAAATGGAGAGGACGAGGGGGAGAGACATGCACTGGTTGTCTATAGTCCATCCTCCATGGTTAAGAGGATTAGGCAGAGAGGTGACCGCATGGTAAAGGGGAAGGAGCTTGATTTTGTCAGTCCGGGAACCACTACGCCGGCACCTAAAAGATAACGGAAAGAACGTGGACGTGGACGTGGGCGCGGGCGCGTTACTCCTTTATCAATTGACATTACAGATGACATAGTTGGCAAGAACGATAAGCCTAAACGGGGTTACACTTTCAGTTATAAAGAGAAACTCACTTACACAGGGCGGTTTGAGATTCAAGATCACGAAAGAGTGGTCATTGATGAATTTATTATGAGAGGTGAATTTGAGCAAAATATTTGGTCAAAAAACTTCGCATGCGTCGATGGGTCCGAAATTGTAACACTACTATTCAGTAAGTGGGTTTCGAGTTTCGCAATCGATTCCTACTTATATTTGTTATGCAATCCAACCTCAGATAACTTTGCGGGACATTTGTCGATATGGTTCATTCACATGTCCAGGTAAAACCTTTTTTGCACTCATTGTGTTCGTTTAAGTGACTAGTACAAATACAGTTATGTTACATGTGTAATTTAATATGCGTAGGCAAATATTTTGTCGCGAATAAAGAAAGAAGGGTTGGATTTGTCGATGCTCAGTGACGAGGAGTTTGATCAGTTTCTGGTAGACACGGCCACGGGTCGGTTCAAACCGGTTCACGGTTCACATTTTCCGGAACCGGAACCGGCCCGTAGTATGGACGGTTCAGCGGGACGTTTCAGGGCCTATCCGGGCCGGTTCCGGGTCGGCCCGGAAATTTTGATTTTTTTTTTTTTTTTTTTAATTTTTTATGAATAAGTAAATTAAAAGAAGTACTTTTAAATAGAAAAAGGAAAAGGAAATAAATTAAAATTCAATTTAGAAGCACAAGTTTGAAATATTTGATGAATAAGTAAATTATAGGAAAAATTGGGGTGTGAGGGTATTTATAGGGAAAATTGGGGGGGCAAAAAAAATTCAAAAAAAGCAAAATTGGGGTGTGGGGGTATTTATAGGAAAAATTGGGGGAGGGGGGGGGGGAATTCAAAAAAAAGTAAATAACGGCCGGTTCACCTGGGCCGGTTCACCTGGGCCGGTTCGGGCCGGTTCACTAGCCGTTATTTGCTTTTTTTTTGAATTTTTTTTTTATTTTTTTTTATGAATCCGGGTGAACCGCCTGGCCGGCCCGGCGGTTCACGGTTCACCATTTCTCAGAACCGGGCCCGTCCCGGGTAGGACGGGCCGGTTCACTCGGTCAACGGGCCGGTTTGGGCCGTCAACGGGCCGGTTCGGGCCGGTTCCGGGCCCAAAACCGGCCCGTGGCCGTGTCTAGTTCCTGGCACGGGTAAGCGAATTTAATCCATCCAACAGAGTTTTCATTAGGTACATTTTCTTTCCGATTTGCGATGGCATCCATTGGTACAAGAATGTTTTGGACACGAGAGATAGAACTTTACATTTAATGAACTCGATCAAGAATGCCGCATACACATCCGTTGCTAATACAATTGTAAGTCCTTGTTTATTTATATTCACTCACGCGTGTTTCTTATAAATTAGAGTCAACAATTCTATGTTTTTGGATGTAGGCTTTGTTTTACAAGAGGTTTTTCTACAAAACCATGCAGCAGGAGTTGCCTCCGAACACAGTCGAAGATGTTATACCATCGCGCCAACCGGTGGGTACTAGTGATTGCGGAGTACATTTGTGTTTGAATGCTTACTGCTTTGCTAGAGACGATGAAAGTGTTTGGGCGGATGCGGAAACTTGCGCCATGACAAAGTGGCGCGTTGTAATAGCATATGCGTTATTGACCAGTAGTGCACTGTAGTGTATACACATTGGGTAGTCTTTGTATAACGGGATTTTTTTTGTATTTTGCGACACAGATGGTTTTGTTAAAAACTTGTGGTTATTTGTTTTATAAGGATGGTTTTTTTTTGTAAACAGGTACTATAGAATCATATGTGATAAGTTATATGAATATAAAGCTTTTTGCACATTACACCCATTAAATACGATGTGTGTCTGCTTCATATACGATTTGATCATTCCTCATTTACGATTGACGTGTACGATTTGATTATTTCTCATATGTCGCCATATTTAATGCGACGCTGCCGTATACGTCGTTTGCCGGGGTCGTATATGGTTCTGCTGCATGGACGTATATACGAAGCACACTTGTGGTTTTCCCAAAGCGTTCACAACGTATACTCTGAGTTTGCCCACTAAACCTAAACCCATACATTACATGGGTCACATTATGTGTGAAAAGTAACAAATTGTGCGTGAAAAGTAATATCGTGTCAATCAGACGGTGGTTTCTGTTAATAATATTCACCACCATCTACTAATATCACTAGTGCATCAAGAACTTATACTCAATATTGGTGAGTCATTGCACTTGCCACCGGATTGGCTCATATTGACACACGGGGAATTATTTTATTTGTACCAAGAGCGATATAAACATGCTTGAGGGCCATTTGGAGGTTAATGGGTAGTGGAATTAAATAAAAGACAAGTAAATTTGGAAGTTGAATGACGTGGTATATTTAATGCAACGCTGCCGTATACGTCGTTTGCCGGGGTCGTATACGGTTCCGCTGCATGGACGTAAATACGAAGCACACTTGTGGTTTTCCCGAAGTGTTCACAACGTATGCTCTGAGTTTGCAAGAATTTACACCACTGATTTTCCTGAAGCGTGGTACGCTTTGAGTTTGCCAGAATTTATAATATAGTTTCTTCAATAATATTTGATCGTATACGAATATTACAAAAGGGCGTCCAAAAATACATATTATTCTGATCGCTGATATCCAAAATATCCAAAATATTACAAAAGGGCATCCAAAAATACACTATGCCGATATCCAAAATATCCAAAATTCTAAGTATTGTTTATAATATGTTAATTGTTTATATAAATACGTAATTATCACACGCAATCTACTTTATCGCCGATTTGCATGTACGACGATTGTGACCAGTTTACCACACCGTTTGCACTATTGTTTATATAAATAGTGTGTTTTCAACTTGTGACGGAAACCTTTTTGTCCTTCTACGCCCAGGTTGAGATGGTATGGTAGGTGGATGAATGAAGTTGTCGTCAATCATGTTATCATCAATATCCACAAAATCCACCTCAAAAGTAGGGATGGGGTATATTATGCCTTCATATGCCACTTTAAACTTCTCAAGACGAAAGAATGGGTCAGCGTATTCAACCACCGAAATATGTTTCTTACTAATACACGCACACGCATGCTTACATGGTAATCTTTTGATTTGCCATTCTCCAGAAGAGCAAGTCCTATTCTCCAAATTCACAGCAAAAGACATGCCGTCGGCTTGGACCTTAAAGATCCATTCGCTAGAAAATTCAGCCTTCAAACAACAAGAGTCGACATAATTCTTTTTCAACCTTTTGTTTTGTTTCTTGCACAATTCGCTTCGTCGTTTATTCATTATACCCATAATGTTTTCTGTAATGTGATCGACCATTGATGCAATAGGTAAGAATCGGGCCTCTTTAACCCAGCCATTCCAACATTCCACCAAATTATTGTTTATGATCCGCCACCGAACTCCAGTAAATAGCGCATTTGTCCAACACTCAGGTCTGGAATTAGTGATAAATTCTTTGGCAAGAGGCATAGACTCCAATATGCTATCATGATGTTGTCTATGTTCGCGTAGCGTGGGAGCATATGCATATTTGTTGAAGACAGATGTCCAGTGTGTTTTACTGTGCAGTGGGTACTTCGTTAAAACCAAAATAATGTGGAAAATAATTAATCATTCGTATACTGACTAAATAAAAAGCGTATAATGCATAAATGTATATAGTATTTAAAAAACAACTACGCTTTGTACATTTTTCTAAAATTATCAATCAAGTGCCGCAAACAATAAACATGGTGGCTATTAGAGAACATCCTTGGGACTGCTTTGAGAAACCCCGAGTGATGGTCGAAAAAGAAAGTAAAATTCAGATACGATAAAATTCCGCGAGAAACTAAAATTTCTCCCAACCTGAAGCAAAACAATTCCCAATTCACGTCATTTTCGGAACTAACAACAACATATGCAATCGTGAATAGATCATTGTCTGAATCCTGGCACACAGCACTAAGCAAGCATCATTTTTGCTTGTTTTTAATATATGTTCCATTCAAGAATATGATGGGCCTACATGCACGAACAAAACCATCGATACAAGCCCTACAAGCAAGAAACATCCGAACAAATTGGTGAGCAACGGGATCGATCTTATAATCTGCAATACTCCCTGGATTTGTGGTTTTTACGGCGCGACAATATCTCATTAATTTATCATAAGACGTATGCTCAACTCCATGGATGTTATGCATTGTTATTTCCTTACCCCTCCATGCTCTGTGATACTGAATATCCACACCTTAGTCTTTTTGGATATCAAACAATATTTCAATGGGTTTGTTTGCTGGAGTATATCTTAATTTTTCCTTCATTATAGCTGCAACCCAATTTGCATCAACTTTAGGATGACTTCTTGAACAGAGATTATCCATTTCACACGTGTGGTGAAGATCACATTTTCGGATTCAAAATAACGAATCTGCCGCATAAACTCGCCATTTGCATTCCACATCAATGCAAACAACTATTATTTTTTGCCGATCATTTTCCTTATAATTAAATGATCACAAATTGGCAACACAATAGTTCTCTAGCATTACTCTAAACTCATCAGCACCTCTAAAACATTGACCCTCTCGTCTAATATAGTGTCTCCATGCATCAATTGAGGGTTTAAGAAGCACATCGTTCGCATCCTCTTGTTCAAATAATACCAAGCTTTCAGATGAAAATGAATAATTAAATTAATCAACGGTTGTACTATACTTATTAATGTGAAGTGGTACGTCCTTAAGATACGTTATATACGATATGTGTCTGGGTGGATACTAACGCATATCGTCAAGTATAGAACACCACAGTAACGTACATACATATTGATCATGTGTGTATACGTGTTATATGTACACTAAATACGTTAATGTAAACATTAATAAACGAATATTAACCTTGTATTGTCATGGCCATTGTCACGCAAATGAGCCTCGTCGTCTCTCTCGTTTCTATTCAGAAACAGGTCAATGATGTTCATCTTCATAATCGAATGCATGAACACCATTGTGCGCACGTCCTCGTCGGTGTTCAACCTCACGTGAATTATTTCACTGGGGGCTAGGTATTCAAGTACCATTGTACTGTAATTTGCATCAGACCACCTCTGTCCCACAATCAAATAAAGGTCCGCCAGAGTCGCATTATTCTTGATGACGAAGATATGGAGCTGTCCCCTGGATCGACAACTTGCTAAGATTTCGACAGGGGGTTGTTGGTCGTCACTCTTTGCTTTCATTGTTCCCCTAGGTAGTAGACATGCAGAGCTCAAATTAGGGCAAAGATGCAAGAAAAAGGTCGGCCGATGCCAATAAAGACCAACGGCGACCAGAGACAGAGACAACAATGGGGCGACAAACACGACGGCGATCAGAGGCTGGGGGAGACTGAGAGAACGAAGACGATCGTCGTATTTTTTTCACCTCGATGAGTTTAGAATGATGCAAGATACGAATATGTTTGGGGACAAGAATAATTAATTGAAAGTGGGTGTTTGACTTTAATTTAAACATCAAATCACTCGATGTACGTTATGTAAGTACAGTGTATACGTTCTTGGAGAACAATGGTATACAACTACAGTTCTCTATTCATACGATTAACGTACTCTTGTAATATTATTTATGAACACGCTATATACATAACACATACGTTATGGTGAACAACAGTAAACAATTACAATTCCCTAGTCATACGATTCTTTGTAACATCTAATACATTTATTTTTTCAATATATATTTAGTTTATTGATGTTTTTAAACATGCTTTAGGGACATGTAATGTTTCTAATTATTTATAAATTAAAAAATTCTTAAACTTTAAATATTGAAAATCACGGTATTACACATTCAACACAAATGTACGTCTAGAGTACCTAATAAGTATAGTCGACTTCTATATAACGTATATGTTATGTACCGAAAAGTATCATCGATGTGTGAGGTAATGTTTGCGGCGGAAGCAATTGCAGGAGAAGATTGCCCGTTGACCATGTCGTTTCTCCCAAAGTTGTTTCCGATTCACAATTACACAAATCATATTCAATACCATTATACAATGCACAATCCATATCTTCGATGAAAATTCGTCAAGAAAAAAAACCGATAATTAAAAAAGAAAAAGAGGAAGTGGAAGAGGAAGATGAAGAGTAAGAAGAAAACGGTGGAAACAAGCACAGATGATGACAATTTGGAAAAAAAAAAACTTCTCGTTTTTTTTCACGGCATTTTTTAAATTTATTTTTGGTGAACGTTGGAGTTGTTTGGGAACTAAAATAATTGATTGGAGTAGGAATATGGAGTGTTTGGTTATGAGTATAGTAATATATAGAAGAAAAAAGAAATATAAAATCAATTATCGAAGGGCAAACATGTCAATTCAAGTGGGTACGGAGTGAAGTATAAGTGAAAGTTAAAAATAGGAAATCCAGTTAAAGAAAAAACGTATAAGGACTGAACAACAAACACTTTTGGGCAACAGGTATTTATGAGAAAAACCCTAATTGGAAGTTGGAACCCAAGACTATTTAGATTTAGATACACAATATTCTACTACCACTAGGTCATTTTATACATTTGTGTTGTGAATTAATGATTAATTTATTTATATCGTAGAAACATTAATTATCACATAAACATTAATTTTCTTAATAACATTAATATTCGCAATAACTCTATTTTTTTTTACTATTTTTGTTTACAGTAAAATTAACTATCACAGTAAAGTTAATTATCGCAGTAACATTAATTTTCATGATAACATTTACTATCACATGAGTAACATTAATGTTCACAGTTACACTTAATTTATAAATTTTTTTTGGTAACATTAATATTTTTACAATTTTTCTTTTCACAATAAAAAAATAATTTCTACACTAACATTAATTTTACCATTAATATTAATTTATTTTTTTTACAGTTTATTTTTCTATGTAACATTAATATTCACATTAACATTAATTTTCATATTAACACTATTTTTTTCCATATTTTTTTCTTTCTTCAAGAACATTAGTTTTCACAGTAACAATATTATTCGCAGTAACGTGCATTTTTTTTTTAAGTTTTCTTTTTTCTCTACCCTTCAGCTAATGTACTACTATGTTGATCCAGTATACATTTTACTGTTGACAAAAATATAATACCGTTATTTTACTGCTCACCACAAGAGAATATTGTTATCGTTTTGACGTACCACAACATAATAATATTATTTACTTATTGACCACAACATAATCATAAAAAGAAAAGTAATAATAAATAATTAATGTTGGCGTGTTGACCTGTATTGATCTGTCAACGCATCTATATCCTCTATCAACACAACAATATTACTTAAAAAAGAAGAAGAAAATATTAAAAAAAAAAGAAGAAGAAGAAGAAGAAGAAGAAGAAGAAGAAGAAGAAGAAGAAGAAGAAGAAGAAGAAGAAGAAGAAGAAGAAGAGAGGATTGTAAAACAAAATCATAAAAAAAAAAAAAGAAAAAAAAAACTATCCTGACGGACTTGACCGATCAAAAATAGTTAATAGAAACAAAATTATGCTTCTTGTACCAAATAGCATAAATTTTCTAGTGGTAATAGAACTTTGTATCTTTAACTAAAAATGGACATTTTAGTTGTCGGAGCAATAATTTAATATGTTCAACTTTCAAGATATGCTCATGCAACTTTTTATTTGGGGACAAAGTGCAAAAAACGGTTATGTGAAATAACATATGATATTATTCCCTTCTTTTGTATGTGATATATATATATATATATATATACACACACACACACGTTGATTGCTATTATGATGACATAATGTTGATGACTTGTGGAAACGTATGATTATATGTTTTGAATTGATTATACCGTTTTATATAAATTAGAAATTTTAAAGAAGAAAACTATTTGATCTTATTAGTTAGCAAGATTGGTGATGTCTTTACTATGGTAAGTACAATTTCGATATAACATGGTTATATTATTTTGAGTTGAATGGCAGCGTAGCATGTGAGAATCTTTTTCCTTAGCGTTGTTCACTCTGCTCAAACCAATCAAAGGGAAGTCAGTTGTAAATTTCAACCAATTCTCGTGCAGCCAGAATTGCTTAAGCAAATTCAGTCAACTATAAATTATTTATTTTAGGTCATGAGGTATTGCCATTATTGCATAGCATAGGAGCCTTTGAGTTGTAAAAGATTTAAAAATATTCCTAGGAGTTTCGGGCCATGGTCGAACTTTTATGGACATGTCTAAACGGGACCCCTAGTAGAGGCGCACATAGGAATTTTTTTAAGAAAAATATGAAAAAATAAAATATTTTCATTTTTTATAGACTTTATTTGAAATAGTGTAGTTTTAACCCTATCACTTTTATATTGTAACGAGACATATTAAGAAAAAAAATATATAATTTATGGAAAAACAAAAAAAAATAAAAATTGATGGGTCAAAACATATTTTTACTATGAAAGTTCACTTAGGGCATCTCCTGTCGAGAGGGGCGGCTCCCTCAGGGCTACCCCGACCCCTCCCATCTAGATACGGCCATGGGCCGGTTCGGGCCGGTTCACGCCGGTTCGCGGTTCACTTTTTCTGGATCCAGAACCGGCCCGTACTACATGCGGTTCGGCGGGCCGGGCACCCCGCCGGTTCACTCCGGTTCCGGGCCTATCCGGGTCGGCCCGGAAAATTATATTTATATATATATATATATATATATATATATATATATATATATATATATATATATATATATATATATATATATATATATATATATATATATATATATATATATTGAAAAACACGTTATGGATAAATAAATTAAAAGAATTAATTTTAAATAGGAAAAAAAAGGAAATAAATAAAAGGACTTGAACTTAATTTTATAGGAAAAAATGAGGTGTGAGTGTATTTATAGGAAAAAATGCGGGGGGAAAAAATTCAAAAAAGAGTAAATAACGGCCGGTTCAGCTTTTTTTTTTAGCTTTTTTCAGCTTTTTTTTTTTTTTAAATCCGGGTGAACCGCCGGGCCGGCCTAGCGGTTCACGGTTCACCAATTCATAGAACCGAGCCCGTTCCGGGGACGACGGGCCGGTTCACTGGTCAACGGTTTTGGCCGGTTTGTCAACGTGCCGGTTCGAGCCGGTCCCGGGCCGAAAACCGGCCCATGGCCGTGTCTACTCCCATCCCCCTCCGTACTTCTTCTCCAACCGAAGGAGCTTCTGTCACATTTTTTCCACACCGACTCTCACTATATTATTATTATTATTATTATTATTATTATTATTATTATTATTATTATTATTATTATTATTATTATTATTATTATTATTATTATTATTATTATTATTAATTTTTAACTTAAAAAGAATAGTGTTAGATAAATAAAAAAAATAAGAGAAAACTAAAATAAAATAAAAGAAATCAACAAATAAGAAAATAAGAAACTAAAAATAAATAAAGAAAAAAAGAAAAGAAAAAAGGAAAAAGGGAAAAAAAGAACGAATAATGGGTGGGTCACGTGGAAGAAGAAAGAAAAATAATAAATAAACAAGAAAATTTGAGGATACCAACGTACAAACGTGTGAGAGTCCAGGATTGAAGCCTGGGATCAATTCACCTGCCCAGCCACCCCACTTCAGGATGGGCTTTGAGGCGGTTTTTGCATTCCCCGCACTCACCCCATCCTGCAATGGGTGCCCATTTCATTAATATATGGGTGCCCGTTTCATTAATATGTACCTGTAGTGCTAAAAATTTTTGGGTACCCGCCCCATTAAAAAAACCAGTTATGTTTAAAAAAAATTAATTGTGAGACTTTAGGTTTACTAATAATAATATGAATCTAAAAGGTACTGAACAAAAAATAATATGAAAGGTTTTTAATTTTAAAATATAATATTATAATATATAAATAAATAAAATATAATAAATTAATATAGATTTACATGCGGGGCGGTACCAGGCGGGTCTATGGGGCGGGTATGCATAAACCCGTACCGCCTCGAACCTGCTTTCGGGGGGAAAAAGTGAAACTCGTACCCTCTCCATTTATTTGCAGGACGGGATTGTCCGTAAATTTCGGGGCGGGTACCCGCGGTTCAGATAAAAATTGTCATTCCTATCACCCCCTCTCCATTAAATTCGTAAAATAATGGGGGCCCGAGGCGACCGTTTTTTTTTTCCGGCTCCCATCAAACTGGCTTGTGTCGAAACTTGAAAATTAAAAAAATTAAATCCATCTATTAGGGGTGTGCGCGGGTCGTAAACTTGCGGGTTCTAACAAAAATCGCCCTTGTCCCGTCAACCAACGGTTCTTGATTTTAAGGAACCAAACTTGTGGATTTTCGACGAGTTTAGAATAGACGGGTCTTCGAAACCCGTCGTAATGTAAAAAAAAATCTATAATAATTTATAAGTTTTACGCGAAATTATTTAGAAATTAAAATGACTGACCAAGCGTAAAATTTTAAATTGAAACAAACGTGAATAACATCAATGATAAATCTCACGAGTAAATCAAAATCAATACGTTTTAAGTTTTTAACCATAAATCCAAAAAAGAGTAATTAAATACAAACATTTATAAGATAATATTTAAAATAAAATAGATAACCGTAGACAAAACGAGACGATATCGTCATTATAGATATAAGTTTTGACATGTAAGAGATATTTTATTAATGTATTATACATTATTAATCTATTATACTACATAATATAAACAAAACAACGTCGTTTTGTATAATAGCGGAGCGGGACGGATTTCACGAGGATTAATTTTTTTTTTTGAATTCGTCTTGAATCCAAACCTGCGGATCTTGTTGATACGCGTAAAACCTACGTATATATTACCTCAAGTGTACAGTATCGCGTTTTGTAGAATAGTGAATTCCAGATATCGATCCACAGGGAATTAAGTTCCTAAATCTACCAAGTACCGTAATTATACTATCCTAAACTTTATTTAGACGGTCGAAAGGATGGGATGGGAGAAATGAAGCTAAAAACAAACAAACAATAATAAAAACAACGGTCCGCCAGTATAAGCGAAGAATTCCGACGTGTGATGACTTCTAGGGTAAAATCCACCAGTGTACTATCGATAAAGACCTACAGATCCGAATCTATTGTCAATTCTATGTTCGCTAACCCAGACACTAAAATACCCTAACCCCCGTCTCCAGTGTAGTTAGAGTCTACCCACAGGTCCGACGTCTCCGTTCAGAACCTGATATTAAGAGAGCATTTAGGTCAAGTCCTTAAGGGCTACCCGAGGTGCATCACGTCTCCGTTTCCACAACCCGAGCTATGTTTTTCTAAAATCAAACGAGAAATCCTCTCTCGAGTTCATTCCCATTTAGAATCAATTCAACTGTTGGCCAAACAATCGAAAGCATTTAATACAGGAAAACATAAACAGAATCAAAGAACGACAAATAGATCACAGATCTGGAAATCAAAATCAATATATACAAGGTTTCATTTCCCTAAAAGAAAATGCTCAGTTCATTACAAACATAGCATCAAAATGAAGAACACGAGAAATCATAAACTAAACGTAAAGTAAAGCTTATGAAAAACCCGAGTCGAAACCCTCGTCGAAGCTTCCCGCGAAGAACTGGCGAAAACCGAAGAAAAACCGAAGAAAAAGTCGAGAGATAGGTCGAGAGGTAATCGAGATCTTTAAAAATGAAAAAGAGACCTTCTATTTATAGTGAAAAATCAAAGAAAAATATCTAGTCTCGATTTATGTGCCCAGATCGCGATCTGGGCTTCTTGGATCGCGATCTGGCAACCTCGAAAACTGCCCACCGCCTTCCCAGATCGCGATCCAGGAAGTGCGGATCGCGATCTGCCCCAACTTTTCGCTGCTACTGGAATTTGCCACCAGATCGCGATCCGGTGATTCTGGATCGCGATCTGGCCTCTGCATCAACTTCAAACACTTTTTTCACCCTTTTTCAGCCCGAATTCGACAATTGTGCATTTCACAAAAGTTTTAGCCCTTGAAGTTAGCTTTCTAAATCCACTTGAATCAGTCCAATCGGAGGTCGTATGCAAAAGTTATGCTTGAAATACCAAACACTGCCACAATCCGCGAGAATGCACTTTTGCACGTGTTTGGTTTGGTTCTCGGCTTCGCTTCCAAAATCGTCTCGAATCGGCAAAAATAGCTTATCTTTACCTAAAATAATAAATAAAACAAAAAAAACATAATATATACAAATAAAGCCGAAAACTCGGACGAACGAAGACCAAAACTCGAAGAATTGATAAGTGAAAATCATGCAAAATGAACACTTATCACTTGTCCTTTTCAGGACCCAATCCTATAGATGGATCTATCCGTCCGGTCTAGTAGGACGATTTTTATCGAGTTTGATGGGTTCAACTAGATGATGGGTCCGACTTGCTCACCCCTACCAAAGTCCTTTGAGTTGTGATTTTGCAAGTGTAAAAAGAGGGGCAGAGTGTTTGAATTTAAAAGAGAGAAAGAGAGTGGAGAGAAGGGAGAAGAAAGCACCTGATGATAACTTCAAAGAAATCGTATGATATAAAATCCTTCCTAACAACCGTTCTTCATTTTTATTTGAAACTTCCTGTTTAACTATTTTATTTCATTTTTGTATTCTCCATTCATTCAGTATATTTAGTAAATTCGCTTATGATTTTTTTTATATCGAAAATATAACAATTGATCGGACACTCCTCTAACATACTAACTTTGAACATATTTTCAGTTTATAATTTTTTGTAGGGGTTTTTGTGCATAAGTCCCCAACCAAACATGTTTATTATTCTAGGTTTAGGGGTTATATCTCTTTCACCAATAAACTCATCTCTTTAATATTTATTATAAATAAATGCAACATTCATGTATATGCCAATATTACCCTCAACCATTTATACCCAATTTTTAATTGTAACCCCCCAATTTAATCAATTTTGTCTACAAAAATCCAATTTTGACCACAAAAATTCAATTTTGACTTTTTTTTGTAGCATACTTTAATATGCTCCAATTTCATCCTTAACTTTATTTAATCTTAATTTGACCCCAAATTTCGCAAATTATTCAATTTTGACCAAAAAAATTTTTGCCGCCGGATTCCGGCATTGACTTTTCAAATTTTTTTTTCTTTCGGATTTTTTCGCCGGTCTCCGGCGTTGACTTTTTTTTTTTTTTTTTTTTTTTTTTGCTTTTTGCTTTTTTCTTTTTTCTTTTCTTTTCTTCCGAATTTTTTCGCCGGTTTCCGGCGGTCTCCGGCGTTTTTTTATTTAGTGTTTTTTTTTTGATTGGTTTGTTTTTTTTTTTTTTTTTACGTCTCCCGCTAAACGTTGACCGTAATTGTGCTGTCACTGACAGTAAATTAACGTAATTATACTGTCAATGACAGTTAATTAACGTAATTGTACTACCGTTGACAATACATTTATGTAAGTGTGCTGCCGTTGACAGTAAATTAATGTAATATTATTATTTTTTTTATTTTTTGTTGTTTTTGTTTTTTTTTTTGTTTGATTTGTTGACAAGTCAACGTAATTATATTACTGTCGTTGACAGTAAAATAACTGTAAACACAATAATATTACTGTCAACAACATCAATATTATTATTTTTTTGGATTTTTTGTTTTGTTTGATTTATTCACTGAGTAACGTAATAATATTACTGTATATTATTGTAATATTACTGTAAACACAATAATATTACCGTGGTTGACGGTAATATTACTGTTGTTATGGTAATATTGCTGTCAACCACATCAATATTATTATTTTGTTTGAATTTTTCGTTTGTTTGAGTTATTCACGGATTAACGAAATAATATTACTGTCTATTATTGTAATATTATTGTGGTTGACGGTAATATTACTGTTGTTATAGCAATATTACTGTCACTCACAGTAATATTAATTCTTTTGGCTTTTTATTATGTTTACATTTGTTGAACGGTCAACATAGTAATATTACTCTATTACACAATAATAATGAGTGTTGTTATGTTAATATTATTGTGCTAGAGATTAATATAGCAATATTACTGTGTTAAACAGTAGTTTAGTTAATTTTACTGTGTTTAACAGTAAGATAGTTAATATTACTGTCAATCACAGCAATATTGTTGTTTAAACGAAAAAAAAAGTAACAGAAAAAAAAAAATTCGAAAAAGTCAACGCCGGAGACCGGCGTTGACCGCCGGTCAACGTCAGAAACTGACGAAAAAATCCGGAAGAAAAAAAAAATTTAAAAGTCAACGCCGGAATCCGGCGGGAAAAAAATAAGTTTTTGAAAAAAAAAAGTTTTGGGTCAAAATTGAATAATTTGTGAAATTTTAAGTCAAATTGAGGTTAAATAAAGTTAAGGATGAAATTGGAGCATATTAAAGTATGAGGGGTTATTTTAGTCATTTACGAAAAACTGGAATATGTGTGGACTTCTTGGTAAAAGAGATTTTTGTCTGGATCTCTTTATGAATAAGTACCCATTGATGGACTTATTTGTAATGATCCCTTTTTTTTTACAATGAAGGAATCCACAACCAAGTATATATGTGGACTGAATAAATTTCCACTCTTGTGCAATTGACTATACTAGGCTAATCATATGTGACAAGCTCGATCTTATGCACCTTGATAAGAAAATTTTGGGTCAATTGACACATACTCACTTGCTACAACCGCGAGGACATCTCTTACCAGACATCGTTGAATCGATTCCACATCATATATTAAAATTATGTAATAATATTAATATGAATCGAGCATATCAATGCAGTTATTTGTTTTGAATTTTTCATACGCCAAGTAAGTACTTTTCTTGCAATTCAACCTAATACTACTTTTGTTTCTCAAACAAATATATATTGCGTCCACAATATATATATACTTCGTATAGAGAGTAAATTATTTACACCCTAAAGTATGCTAAGATAACTTTAAAGTTTTTGTGGTATTGGTAATTACAGTCACTCTTCTGAAACAATTACCAGAGCCAAAATTTCATATCCTAGGGACCGATATGGACTATAATTGTTTCCCAATAGATCGTTAATGCTATCATAGATGAAAATTTATAAATCTTATATAAAATAATAAGAATTTAAGAAATATAACGAGAGTCATGTCACCCCAAGCCTCTATGTTGTCATCACCACTGCCAGAAACTAATAGTCTGTTAAAACCCTAACAAAAAAACTTATCCAACGCATTATTCCGTTAGATTTCTTACAATGTTTTACCGGTGATTATAATATCAATATTACAAAAACCTTAAAATTATTTTAGCAATACCTGGTGGCGTAAGTATATGTATTCCACTTGATCAGATAAATATACTGGACCACCCTCGCAAACCTAAACAAATGGAATAGAAACACATAGGCGCACACAGACACACAAACACACACACAAATACATATATAAAACCCAAAGACCAGAGAGAGAAAGTTCATACTTGAAGAACAGCTACACCCCTTTTTCCCCTCACTGAAAAAGCAAATACACACACTCGTTTGCGTGAGTGTGTGTGTATAAAAAAAACCCCCAAAAAACAAAAAGGGGTTAGAAAAGTAGGGTAATTAGGTTTAGCAGGGAGGGCAAAATTATGGACCCAGCGAGTTTGGACAGGATTATCGAGAAATTGATCGATGTCCGATCGTCAAAGCCGGGGAAATTAGTGCAGCTCGCAGAAGCCGAGATTAAGCAGCTCTGTGTTGCTTCTCGTGAAATCTTCATCAGCCAGCCCAATCTCCTTGAACTTGAAGCACCCATCAAAATTTGTGGTATTATACAAATTTCCCCTCTTTTCGATTTTCAATTATTTTGTTGTTTGTTTGCCTATATGCGTGTTGGAAATTATTGATTTTTCAGATGGGTTTTTTGATACTCACTGAAATTTCGAGTGCTCTAGGGTTATGGGTGTTTCGTGTTCGTTGGTTGGCTTTGTTTGCGGTATCGTGGGATTTTTAGTACTTGGTATTTTAGGACTGTGTTTGTGTCATTTTTTATTTATTTAGTTCTTCATATGAGGATGACGAATGGTTTGTTTTTTGACCTTCCTTGGTACTGGATTGTGTTCACTTGAGGATTTTGGGGCTTGAATGCTTTCGTTCGGTTCACAAATTTTATCGTAAACTAGTTGAACAAACCTCTTCTAGATTTTCTGTTATATGATTTACATGAATTAACCTGACTGGAAAACTCGAAAAATTAGTTGCATCATCCCTTTTGCTCCCTAGAACCAAAACCGAAAACAAAGCCGAAACCGAACCTCAGCTATGTACTTAAAAATTAGGATATAATACTTTCTTTCGCATTTGGACATATTGGAATTAAGTTTTGAAATATTTCTATTCGGGTTTAGTTGTTCGGAAGTATAATTTTAGAAAACAAGAAACATAAATACAATAGTGAAAGCTTTCCATGATTACTTGTTCTCTATTGCCAATCTTGTTTGTCGCTGTTTGACTTATTAAGCTCAAACTTTATGTGCCTAGGTGCAGCACCGCTTTTTTAGTTTTAAGTGAAACACTTGTTATAAAGTCTTGTTCGTACTATTTAGACAATTGACAAATGATTAGTTGTTATAGGGAGTGGCTCTAAGCAGGATTTCACTTAAAACTCTTGGACGAACACTGAACACAGTTTCTTTTCGAGTGTCTTCAGGAAAATTTAAGGACAAGGAATTAGATGAATTTTTATTGTTTTTAGGCATCACATCCATTGTGGAATTGCACGTCATAATCGGAAGAAATCTTGAACTGTATTTGGGAAGCTCAACTAGTGATGTCAATAGCAAAATCTTCAATGTTCGATTAAAAAATTATATATCAAAGTATCCCTTGATCCTGCTAAAATTTAAACTTTTTCTAAAGAACATAAAGACTATTCCTACATTGAGTCAATTTATTTATTCAATCACGACCATGAAACATAAACTACTTGCCAATAACCAATTGACCGAGTTATCAGAGAAGATGTATCAAAAATCTATTTGAATAGGAATCCGTTTTCTGATAGATCCTCAGTTTAAAAAAATTACATTTTGCTTTCAAGTTTCTTTCTTGGTTTCTTTCTTTCTCACGTTCATTATTTTGTAAGGTCTATTTAGTTTTATAGCTATTTATTAGTTATTAGTTGCCTTTTGTCTGTCCATCAATGTCAGTCTTGTTAACTAACTTGAAAGCAAGGTAGTTAAAATCGGGATTTAAATCGTAAATACGTAATATTTTACGATTTTACACCTTCACGAATAGCAATCGTAGTGAAATTGCATGTTCCTTAAAATCGGTTGAAATCGGGAGTAGAATTGTTAACATTGTTAAAATCGCTTTTTCTTTTTTTGCAATTTTTATGATTTCAATCTTAGTCAAAATTTGAGCTGAAATTTACTAACATTCCATCGCGATTCGGGAAGAGGAAATTACATTTCTTTTATCCCAGGACCCAAGCAAGAGAACATCCAATAGCTAGTTCATTAGTTTTTAATTACGTTTAATTTATGCTAGAGTATGTTTCATTTATGCTGAAACATGTTTTATGTATGTTATGACTTGTTTTATTTGTGTTAGGAGATGTTTTATAAGTACTAATATCTATCTATCTATCTATCTATATATATATATATATATATATATATATATATATATATATACGCAACAACCGTGCGTAACCCATTTCTCATTCTTTCTTCTTTATTTCTCTTTTTTTGCTTTTTTTTCTTT